>PVKA01021589.1:0-13799 GCA_004027165.1 Ctenomys sociabilis | reverse complement strand
AAGCCAAATGAACACATTTAAGTTAAATGACAGCCTCATTTAAATTTTTTATTATTGAAATTTCAGCTCTATGTTAAATGAAATTTAAAAGACTGCTCATATAATAATTTAAATCTTTTCAAAGTTGTCAATGCACAAGTAAAAGGCACCTCCAGTACTTTAAAATATTTACAGCAATCCCAACAGTTTAAATTTAAGGGTTATTATAGTACATGTGGCTGTTATGCATACACAGTATGTCATCCACACTCTCTGAACAGTGAGGATTGCAGACTAGCTTGTGGCACACTCCCATGCTGTCCTGGTGACGGAGGGCGCTGAGTTACACCTAAGCAGTACTTACGTTTATCACAGCATAAAACCCAATCATGTAAAACAAGGACTATCAAATTCTCAAATACATAATTTATAACTGAACTTGTACATTCAGGGGACTTTGGGGTGTTCGTAAAATATGAAGTATATTTAGTGTTGAATGAAAATAACAAGCTGAAAAATATAACCACATAGTTGGAGTTCAGTGCTCATTTAACAAAAACTGCTTCTGAAAACATCTATAACTGTTTACAACATAATGGAGATGAGTTTTCCTCAGTCTCAACAGAATCCGATGGTTTTCTTGTAATACAATTTTAGAAGAGGAGTTAGGAATGAAAGGCACACATAATAGCCAGTTTTAAAAAGCTGTGGGGATGGCAGGCAGATGTTCCTGAAATACTGATGCAGGAGAACAAAGTCCACACAACTTCTTCCTTAACATTGCCATTGATTTGCTATTTACAGTAGTTTGCAAAAATAATTATATAAACTGAATGAGGTTCTGTTTCTAAGTTTAACTTAGTAACATACATACATACTTCATCTGCAAACATCTTTGCAGGAGCTGAAGTACTAAAGTGACTAACACTGAAGCGCTGATAACGCAAGTCCTCATCATCAGACCCTCTGGGTAAATATTGCACACTTCCTGTCAGCTGCTGCTATGACCTTCACATACCCAGCTGCAGAGGGAATCCTCTATGGCTTTCTGCTGTATCACTTATTTGAAGAAAGACTGCTTTAAGTCCTGTAACAATGTGGGCAGACTGTCATTGAACATGAGGCCTAGGTTTCAAAATTAATTTTCCTGTCTGTAAAACAGAAAAAAAATTTTTTTTCAGCATACAGTTATCTTAAAAAATACCACCACTTATTTATTTATAAATTTAAAGGGCATCTGCTGAGAAATGGAATCATTTTCTATAATCAAGATTAGACAGTTAATAATTGTTTCAAATTTCCTTTATGCAAACTGAATTATACCTTAAAATACATATATACATGCACAAGCAAGGCTGAGGTGTAGCTCAGTAGTACAGTCTGTGCTTAGCAGGCACAACACGCTGGGTTTACTACTAAAACCAACACACACACACACACACACAACCTTTTATTTGAATTCTTTGTCCCCTGGCTATCTAGAAATCACTTAATCCATGGGATAAAATTCCAAAGTTTTACAAACTTACGATTTTTACAAAACCAAGTTTTTAACACAAAAAACTTTTTCCTTATGACTGAACCCAGGCCCTTCCAACTGAGTCACACTCTCAGCCCTGTTTCCTTCTGAAGCTAGGTCTAAGTTACAAGCTGCCCAAACTGAACTTGAACTTGTGATGTCTACTATGACTCAGCTGCCCAGATGGCTGCGATCACCCAGCCACACACAACTGTTCTCCTTTCCAATATAAACAAATTTTAATTTGGACAAGATAAAAAGTAAATCATGCTGGGTGTGATGGTGCACACTTGCAACTCAGCACAGGGGTGAGGTAGAACTCCCATGAGTCAAGAGACCAGCCTGGGCTACATAGTAAGACCTTAAAAGTTATCTTCCTGCTCTAACTTTTTTTGAGGGTGTTGGGGACTGAACCCAGAGCCTTATGCATAGTGAACAAGCCCTCTAACACTGAAGTACACCCCTCAATATATTTGTAAATAGTTTATTCTAATTTTATGTAATGAATAATACTTATGTCATGATTTTTACAAAATAAAGGTTTCCAGGCATGTACTCCCAGCACTCAAGAGGCTGAGGCAGGAGGAGGCTGAGTATGAGGCCAGCCTATATTACATAACAAGACTGTGCTTCGAAAATGGGGCTTGCTGGTTAGTTTAGTTGTTTAAGTGCCTGCTGGGGCAAACACAGTAAGGCGCCAGCCAAAAAAAAAAAGATCCTTCTCAACTTTAAAATACAGTGCCACATGATCTATTCTTTAAAACACAGTAGGTCATATATGCATAGTACTTATTTCACAAATGACACAGAATACCACTAATTTTACAAATAAGTTTATAAAATCAACATCTCTTGAGCCATTTCTGGTCAGTCATGATTACCATATTTTATTGAATTTAGCATGGCTCTAATTATATCACTAGTGTATGACATTGAGAAAGATTAAATTAAAAACAAAAAGATTAAGTTGTCAACTGCTAATTTAATTGGTATTCTTTTGGTGGTACCACGCAATGAACTTGGGACCTTGAGCTTTTGCCTCAGCTATTTCCCTGGCCCCAATTTAATTGTTAGACACAATTATTAATGCATCTCAACTATGGAGCTGTTGAGATGTGAAAATATTTCAGAAACAGTATTTAGGGATAGTCTGTTAACGCCACAGAGAAAATCTGATGTTAATGACATTTTTTCTGAAACTGAACACATCAGTTCTCTATGCAGGGCTGTAATTTTTTTTTTTTTGCGGAACCAGGGATTGAACTCAGGCCCTTGCACTTGCCAGGGAAGCGCTTATTCCACTGAGCCATCCCCCGGCACCCAGGACTGTAATTTTTTAATAAAAAGAAAAAAAAAATACTTACATCATCACAAGACATATTGTACTCTGCTAATACTGTTCGACACCGAGCAGCTATACTGAACAAATGTTAAGAAAAATTTATCATTTCAACAGCAAGCTTCTAACAACCAACCAGATCAGTGAGAAGGATCTTCCTTCCATTTGTGTAAAGGATACATTGATGGTGCTACTACTCTCTTATGTATTCCTGCAAAGAACAAGCCTATGAGGGTAATGCAGCTGATGGTGAAAAATGGATGGTTCCACAGTGATGTGAAGAAGGACACCTGTAAAGGAAGAGTTGTAATATCACGTTAAAATATTAGAATCATACTGATGCTTACCCACCTGCTGTGCATAAATACATGTATTTTTTATCATCTAAACTACAAGGACTTGGGGGCTGGGGAGATGGCTCAGTGGAAGTGCTTCCCTGGCAAGCACAAGGGCCTGAGTTCAATCCCCGGTTCTGCAAAATAAATAAATAAATAAATAAACTACAAGGATTCGAAGACTTCCAATAATCCTCATTTTTAATAGGCATGTTGTAAAAATGAAAATGTGTATTTGGTAATGTCTATGTGGTAAAACATTTTCTCCATTGACTTCAAATACATAGGCTATTACAAACTCATTTTTACACTCAAAAAAAAAAAAAAAATCTCATCTAAAATATTTAATGAACATGAGGCTTTTAGCCTTAAGAAAAATGCAAGTCAAACGTCATCTAGCTAATCTGTTAAAGATTCCTTGAGAGACCTGAGAAAGCTGTTATTCATAACCTGATCCCTGCCTAATCTTTATTTCCTGCCACGTTTTTTATGTTACCTTCTCCAACTAACTCTTATACACAATCCTTGTGAGATTCAGCTCCAGAATCATCCTTCCTGCTAGAAGCAAAGGAACATTTGGTTTTGAAGCTACTGAGATTTTGATGGCCATAGGATACTCAAGAAGGAAAAACAATTAGTATTCCATGAAGAATTAAAATTCACCAGAAATGATAGTGCACTCCAGCAATCCCAGCAACTTGTGAGGCTGAGACAAGATAACAAGCACATTCGAGGGCAACCTGGGCAAATTAACGAGTCATGTCTCAAAACTTAAAAGGGGCCTGTGGATATATTTCAATGGTACAATAAAGGCCTGGCATGCCTGAGACTCAGTGTGACCTCTAGCACTGAATAAAAAACATAAGTCAAGAGAAGAAAAAGCTTATTTTAGACCTCCTCATAATCAGATGACAGAAAACAGCACAATACACAATCCTAAGAGTACAAAGAACAAGAGTTCAAGGGTGATCCATGACTGGAAAAGTGGACACTGAACCCACAACAGAAACAAACCAGAGAGAGAAGACAAGCATTTAGAGCAGCTAGAAAAAGAAGTCAAATGGACCAGACAGGAGTAACAGATTCAAGCTAAGCATATCCCATTCAAACCTCAAAGAAATGTGCTTTGCTTTAAGATAGAAAACACACATAGTTGTTTCAAGACAGAGAATGCTAGGTAGATGTTTCAACAAGGTCAAATAAAAAAGTAGAGGTTGAAAACATCTGAAGAGAATACATCCCCTAAAAAGTGAGACCCTGGAGAAAGGTTATTATTCCAGAAGATGTCTTCTTAAATAAACCTCATAGAATAGTTTAATTTCTATACAGTGACTGTGTGGTCCACATGGTGCTTTGTTTTCATATTAAGTAGGTCCTCAGTATGAGGCCCCTTTCCAACCATGACAACAATAAACAGCAGCCACTGCAGGGGTCCCCTTGATTAGCATATGCCATACTTCTTCACTCTTAAGTTTCTTCCAGTTACCAATGGCACTGCTATACTTTCCTAGCAGCTGGCCACTGATTCCTGTGCTTATGACTCCTCTTCAGACTCAATGGCTGGGTAAAACTGTCGTCAGGTTTGGAATTATTAAATACTGAAATAAAAAGAGTTAACCCTAAGGCCAACAGTGATATTCTCATCTAATTTAGAAAAGTATATTAACTACATAGTTTTGGGCCTATTTCAAATTACATTTAATTCTGGGTTTTATTAAGATCTCAACTAGCTCAAAGCAGCTTATATTTTTCCCAATTAGAAGTCAGACTCATTTCCCAAGACAGACTTTTTCAATCTTCTTGCCGGTCTCCTTCCACTCTTCCCCTAAAGATGAGTACCAAGCACAGCCCTTAGATCAGATTTTTATAAATGAGCACACAGGAGAGTTTTCTGTCTGCCATAAAATGCTGTTATTAACATAAAATTCCATCAATCTCCCCAGGTTCCTAGCTTTTTATATCCCCCCTCTCCATGGACAGTCAGGGAGACTATATGCTAAATAAAACCCTTGGCTGTCTGAAGCACCATTTAGACTGATGACACTAGCCTTACTATTAGGCTTTTCTTCTCTATAATCTAAAAGGTTAAAATAAAATTATATGAAGTCTACTTATTAGAGGGAGCAATTTTTAAGATTTATGAAAATCATAATATTGTTCCTACCTAAAACTGCACCTGGGGAAAAGTCACTGGAAAATTGGAGACTAGTCTTCCAATTAAAAAAAAAAAAAACAAAAGAGTTTGAAATTAAGGCACAAATTAGTAGAAAGAAGTAGATATCTTAAAAATGTTTTATCAGCTTTCATCAAAAAAATGCTTACTGGATTTGGTACAGGCTGTTCTTGCGCAGTGCCCAATAGATTTCTCATCGTTTCTTATATTAAACTCCAGACAATGAATTTTTAAGATATAAATGCCAAGAAAAAAAGCTTGGCTAGCTCAAGAAACTAACACATGTGTTCTCACAGACAGCGAAAAGGACAGCATCAAATGTGACTTCAATGATTACGTAAATTTAATTCTGGCTGGGTCACGTGGCCTATATACTAGTGACCTGCATTCCTTCCTAGTTTTGATCTCCTAGTCTAATCTGTTCTTTATCCAATTATATTTTGCTACTTTGCCATGTTTCCTATAAAATTATCTCAAATGTTTTGTGGGATGAAGAATGTTACTAACAAAGATAGCTCAGAGAAGAAAATATCATTAGAAGCTGCACTGGTGACACCAAATAAACAGCGTAACAGAGGCAATGTGAATAGTCAGAGCACCAAAGAAGTCAGTTTAAACAAATGTAAAAGTGCTACACAAATTGAGAAATGAATTGCAAAATAACCTAAGTGGAGTAAATGTCTGTCTGTCTGTCAGTCAGTCTCTCTCTCTCTCTTTCCTTTTTTGACTAAACCGGTGATTGAACTCAGGCCCTTGCGCTTGCCAGGGAAGCACTTACTCTACTGAGCCATCTCCCCAGCCCATGTGGTAAACTTCCTAGGCTTTTTCCCTTGAAAAGAAATTTAAATAATAGCCGAAGCTTTCTTTAAGCAAATTAACACGGCACTTGTCTTTAACATAATGATTAATGTCATCAGTAGTTACAGGCTGCCTTTAAGCAGCACTTTAAAACTAACGAAGCACAGATACATCCATTAATTTATTTAATCCATTAAAGGTTTTAAAAGAAAATTTCTACCTTTTGTGTCTCAGGATCTATTAGCCAGTTCCAGGCACCAGTAGCTGTACAGACAGATACCACTATAAGCAGCACTGATGAAAGATAAACACAGAATTAGTAAGCAAATGCACCCTGAAGATTTGCCACCACCTTCACCCACTCCTAACAAATGGGGGCCAAGGAGCATAACGCAGTATTGAAAGGGAAAAGGGGTGACTGGACTGAAGAATTAGGAATCTTGCTGCATGACTTGGAATAACTCTAAACACTTTAAATCAGTATTTGGGAATAACTGAGGATGTATTTATTCCTTTGTTACTTAGCTAGATGCTATAAAAATGAAGATTAATGAAATGAAAAGCAAGAACTCCAATGAAAAGCAAGAACTCCAATGAAAAGCAACAGTACTTTTCTGTAGTGTTGGGGATGACTCGGGCCTTCGTAGTTACTCACTATCTGACTCAGCTACATCTCCACACTTTTTTTTTTTTTTTGTACTTTTTTGAGACAGGTTTTTTCTAAGATGCTACATTGCCAAGGCTGGTCTTAAGATTTCAGTCCTCCTGCCTCAGCTTCCTAGAGCACTAGGATTACAGGCAAGAGCCACCAAGTTCAGTTCTTCAATATAAGATTCTGTTCTGTAACTTTCACTGTGCTTGGTGCTAATTTTGTAAATGGTAACTCAGAAAAAGAAACATCTCTTGTGTGAGAAATTGAAAGTGTAACAAAGGTCCAAAATGTGTAACAGATACTGTGAAATAGGAAGAAAGTGTTCAAAATGGGAAGGGAAATGAGAGGGCAGGAAGGAAGGAAGGGAAAAGTAAAATAATAAAAAAATGGAAACAAAGTTTTGTAAATGAGAAGGGGAGGAGGGGCTGATGGGCAAGTAGGGGAATGGGAACAGTTATGTCATCTACAGGTACAAACTGTCTATGATGAATGTGATCATAATGTATATACAAATATATTAATAAAACCTGATTTTTTAAAAAAGAAACAACAAAAATGCCTACATTCATTTTCTAAAGTATACAACCAAAGATTTCTTTTAAAATGCACTAGGATGGATGGATTGATTTATAATGTATTAGGTACAGGGGCTCACTACACAGTTGGACTCGGTGTGCACTACCACAGAGCAGACTCTGCACTGAGATATCTGACTCAAGAGCTTTCTTTGTAGACAACTAACCTGCCTGGATTACATGAAGGTCGGTGTCAGTGTGGGGCAGACCAGTGGGCTCAGGTTCTCTTTATAGGACTTAAAGGAAAATTAGGGTGGACAGTGTGGCTAATGGAAGGTAGAAAGGACTTGCCTCTCCTTACTAAACAAGAATTATTTTTAAAATTCTAAATAGATCATACGTGAAACAATACATGATGTTACTAAAGCACAATAGAAGGGCATCTAGTTAAGGGGACCTATTTAAGTTTCAGGAGAGGAGGACATTGCCTGTTGGGATCCATTAAGTTATTCAAATGTAGAGATTAAGCTTCAAAAACTCAGTTTTTAAAGATATACTTATTTCATTTACTTATTTATGTTTTGGGATGTGAGGTCTTACTATACAGCTCGGCTGGCTTTGAAATCACGTAACTAAGGCCTGTCTTGAATTTGAGTCAATCCTCCTGTCTCAGCCTCTGAGTGCTGAGATTATAGGTGTGTGCCCCCACACCTGGCTTAAAGATACATTTTATTTTATTTAGTCTCTTTTGAGACAGGGTTTCACTATGTAGTTCAGGCTGGCCTCAAACTCACAGTGATCCTTACTGCTTCAGCCTCCCAAGGGCTACAATTACAGGTGTAGATGTAATAAGACACCACAGAACTCCATAGTGAAACCCTGTCTCAAAAGAGACTAAACAAAGTAAAGTGTTCTTTAAGCCAGGCATGGCGGCACACACCTATAATCTCAGCACCCAGGCTGAGGCAGGAGGACTGACTCAAATTCGAGCTGCACTTCTTGTGTGGCACCACATCTGGCTACACAGGCAGTTAAAAACTGGAGAAAAATCAAAACAAAAACACTACAAAAAACCTCATACACATGCTTTCTACCTGGTAGTAACGTGATGCCATTTATATGTAAGTACTAAGATATAAAGTAGAAAAAAAGTAAACTTTGCTTATCATACTGTATTTTATAAGATGGGGCTGCACCGTTTACATTCTTAAAATTCTCAGATAACAGTGAAACAAAGGTTTTTGGGGCAATTCCTAGGTAATCCTGAGAATCTGAGGCAGTCATTACAAATTCTGACCAGTCAGAATTCTAACAGCATATGATTAAATCTTTACCAATAGAGCTACACACACACACACACACACACACACACACACACACACACACACACCTTGACCTAGAAAGGACTTTCAACTTCAGTAATGCTCCTCTGGTCCTGAAAAACTGTAGACAACTCAGTCTTACACTTTTAAGTGTGTTCTCGAGCTATAGCTCAAAAGTAGAACACTTGCCTCATATTTGTGAGGCCCAGGATTTGATCCCCAGCACCACAAGAAGGGGAAAAAAAGGTACACTCTCAATGTGTGCTATTGTGCTTCTTTCTAGGTAGAAATTACACTTCAATAATGAATATATAAGATACTGAGGCTGCTTCCAAAGCCAGCCTGGTGGTGCACTCTTGCAGCCCCGCCTCCCCGCTGAAGGGGCGGATAGAGGCAGGGCTGCTTTGGGACCAGCTACCAGGCAACAGTGCAGGACCTCTATCTTCCCGAACACACGTCGAGGCTCTCCTACACAGGTAGCCGCGCTTCTTGTGTGGTGTCTTACCTGTGAGCACTGCTGCCATTTCTTATACACTGCATTTCCATTGGGCTGTAGCCACAATTCATTCAAGTCCCATTTCACAGGACTTGTACATATGAACAGACAGCAGCGACATGAATTTACTCTCTGGATGAAGCTCCAAAGCAGTACAGTTATGCTGCCATTAAAAAACAACTAAGGGGCTGTGCATGGTGATGCGTGCCTATAATCCCAGCTGTTGGGAGGTGGAGGCAGCAGGATCACAAGTTTGAGGACAGGTAAACTCAATGAGACCCGTCTCATTAAAAATTTTTTAAGAAAGGGTTGGGGTCATAGCTCAGTTATCTGCACTCAACTGCCAGAAGCAGGAAAAAACCCAACTAAACAAAATTTTATAACCTTTGTAACTATACAGTGTTCCCAGACACCCTCACAATAAGTGCAAATCAGTGAAGTAGCAACATTATATTTTAGTAACTTTTAAAAACACTTTTAACCATTTTCTAAACTCTTAAACCTACTTAATTTTAACAACACACATATACTACATGATACTGCAAAATCCTGCAATATAGCGATAAATAATTTAGATTAATATTTTTTGAAAACCTGGGAAACAGTCTGTGAAAGTTGAATGGCCAAATAGCGAAGGACTCCTGTATATTAAACATGATTTATCTCCCCTTTGATGTTAGGGATTGAACCAAGTACCTTGTATGGGCTAAGCAGGTGTTTGTTGCTGAGCTATACACCCAGCAAAAGCTGGAAAATTTATTTTTATTTTTGGTGTTTTGAGACAGGGTCTTGCTATGTAGGTCAGGCTGGCTTCAAACCTGTGACAATTCTGCCTCAGCCTTCCTGGGATTACAGATGTGTTTCACCTTCCTGGCAAGGTTTTTCTTAACACAGTGAAACTGCCCAAACTGTGCCAGAACTTGTGATCCTCCTGCCTCCGCCTCTCAAGAGCAGCAATTCCAGGTGTGCACCACCACACACGCCATTATACATATTTTTTAATCAAAACTATGATGCTGAATAAAAATTAAGCAAATAAACAGGTTTGGGGGTGTATTCTATAATCCAAGATCAGAAGCTGAACACTGAAGATCAAAGCTTGAACAGAGTAGGGACAAAAAACCCTGTCTCAAAAAATAACTCAATAAAAAAACGGGACTGTAGCTCAGCGCAGAAGCCCCAATTTCAATCCCCAGTACCATCACAAAACGAAAACAAACAAAAAAAATCCTATTTTCACAGAAAATAGTAATTTACACAAAACATTATTTTGCTTTATTTTTGAGACAGGGTCCCACTATGTTGGCCTGGCTGGGTCCCTCTCAAATCCTGGAATTACACGCCTACACTACCAAGCCAGTTGTGGCCAATTATAATTTCGTTTTCTTAAAATACTTCTTTGCAATGCATTATTTATAATGTAAGTGTATTTAAAAATTGCCTTAAAAAGGCAATCTTTGTTTAGTAAAGCAAGCATTTGTTAATCGAGTTTTATGAAACAGCAAATTATTCCTACTGAGGGGCACAATTATCAATTGTCAGTTTATTTTGCCTTTAAAAGTCAGGAACTTACTTCTCCAACGTCCAGTGGCAGGTTGCAAGCAATGAATGTATTCAGTAAGCCTCCTTTCGAAAGCCTTTAGATCTAGGTAAACAGATTTCAGTTCTCTAATTAGGCATTTCTACTAGTTTGAATTAATGAGACAAAAATAACAGGGGGAAGGTGAGGCAGGATTTCACTATGTAGTTCATGCTGGCCTTGAACTCACTATGTAGCCCAGGCTTGGGCTTGAACACATGGTGATCCTCCTGCCTCAGCTTCCGAAGGGTGGGAACACAGAGGTATGGCATGCCCAGCAAGACAAAATTTTAAGTATACACTATTTCGGATTTTATGTTAAGTGACATATATCACTGCACTGATTACTATGGCGTTTTAAACTAAACAAAACCATCAGATTTCTTACAGTACTTCTAATCTCATACATAAGGAAACTGGTTCTTTTTTCGGAGCTTGAAGCTTTGAAAACTGGCATGTGGGAAATGATGCGCAATGTCAGGAGGCCCTCAAAGAATTGTGTGTGTGTGTGGGGGGGGGTTACAAATACAAATATAAAGATCAAGTAGAGCTCTGGTTATGTTGGAACCAAGGAATTTTTACTAGAGTGCCAAAATCTTGGAGGTCCCTCCGGCAGCGGCTCTCGTAACAGGGCAAGGCGGTCTTATCTCGCCCGACTCCCCCGACCGATAACGGGCGCGCGCGGAAAGGCCGCGCCGGTGGGCTCCAGGCGGGCCCGGCCGCGCCCGAGGACGGGCGCCCACGGTACTCTTCCAACGAGATCCGCGGTGCGATCGCAAACTTTACGAAGACCGAGGAGCATCTCCCCACCTCGGCCGTCACCGGAAGCCAGGGAACGCAGCTCGCGGGGTCACCGGTTTGAAATGAAAATGAATTAGGACACGCAACGGGCAAGGCCCGAGCGCACGCTCAAGAACGGAGAACACCGGCAGCGCCAGACGAAGAGCTCGATCCGCGGCGGGGCTCGGCGACGGGGGCGGCCGCCGCGCGGCCCCGCTGCATCGAGCCTCCGCGGCCCCCGAACGCCCCCGGAAGCACCCGGCGGCGGTCTCGGGCCCTCCACCTCACCTTCCGCCTGCTCCAGCGAGTTCATATCGGGCGGCAGCTCCGGTCACCGCCGCGGCCCCGTCCGCATCGCAACCCGGCGGCCCCTGCCCTGTCCGTAGCGCCAACTCCCACCGCTAACGGCTCCCCTCCGCCCCTCCCTGGCGCTCCGCCCCTTGCCTAGACGCGCTGAGCCCATTGGACACTTCTGTCCTACCCTCCGACAAAGACGGTTTCTTATTGGTTAATTTCCACTCGGGCCTCGGGGGCCCTGTGTCGGACGGTCAGCCGGAGGGGCCAAGAACTGCCGGCGGCCAGGTTGACGGAATACTGCCGCCGCCTCCTGTTCCGGAGAGGAACTGCAGCCTACCCGTGCCATTTGGTTCTTTCGTCATTCATTTGTACATCTTTTTAGCTTTCTTTCCTCAGATACTGATGATTTACCGCCCTGCAGTCGCCAACGCTAACAAGGGATGCAAAAATCAAGGCACTCGAGAGGAAATAAAATATATAAAAAAAGTCAGGACTCCAAATAATAGATTTCCTTATTGCTCTCCTAGACCCCGAACACCTTTAAACAATCACTTCTATCATGGTTAATCTCTTCTCACATCATTCAGTTTTAATAAAGCACAAAGAAAACAAAATATGAACCCTGTTACCTATGCCTTTTTAATAATCTGTAAGGCACTGACCACATTTATATTTGATTACAGCATCTTCCTTCTTGCAATCATTCATACCTCCAAGAACTATTGCATTAAACTAGGCAGTGCATGTGTCTGTTAGAGACGCAGGTAACAAGCGAGATCGACAAGATTCTTGCCCTCAGAGTTAAGGGTTACAGCAAGCAACAAGCATGCAAATCAATAACTGACTTCATGGTTTGTTTGTTTTTTTTTTTTTGCACCAGGAATTGAGCTCAGGACCTCGCACCCACCAGGCACGCACTTGTGCCGCTAAACTATCCCTCGGCCTGTACTTGACTTCAGGTACAAATATTTCTAAATGGGAAGTAACATGGTAAAGATGCAGCCAAATGAAGGCTATCAGGAGCTAGCATACGGAAGGGCTTCACAGGGCATGTGCACTGGAGCTGAGGACCCAGAGGTGGCAGGGAAGAAGCCAGCAGGGCAAGGATGTGGGCCAAGTAGGTTCCAAACAGCACTGGAATTTCTTCCCTATTGGTAATTTTTGATTTTTATTCACCCTCAAGCTTCTTCCTCCCCCCTTGCCTACAGAATTAAAGATAGGACATCTGTGCTTGCTATCGCTCTTTGAGCTTCCTCTGTTACAGCATTTTGCAAAGTTACCTACTCCGGGACCTCCTCGAGACTGAACCTTTCCACATATGATCTCATTTGAAATTCCTGACTGTTTTTTTATTTTTAAAAAACACAGAAATGTCAATTTTTACAAACTGTTTTAATTAACCAAATTTACATTAAAAATCAATGATTAAGGGCCAGTGAGATAGCTCAGGGGCAAAGCGCCTGCTTTGACAAGCACAGGGACCAGAGTTTGATCCCCAGTCCCACATGCCACTGAGTCCGGGCGTGCTGGCACACGCCTGTAATCCCAGCACTGGGGAGGGATTAAACGGGAGGACCACCACAAGTTGGATCTTCATAGTGAGACCCTGTACCAAATACACACACACACACACACACACACACACACACACACACACACACACGCCAGTGATTATAATGAATATTGCTTAGATCCATCTAATACAATGATGTAGAAGATTAAACTGTTGCATTTCTAAGGAATTTATTGATTTATTCATTTTTCGCAGGATAATCCTATGACTTTTTTATTGTCTCTTGTTTTCTTTTATTACTTTTTCTTTTAACAAACATTTACTTTAAACAGAGTACAACAATATGACGTTAGAAGCAGTATGCATTTAGAAGACCAACATGTTAGGTATTTCAAGCATGGTTTTAGTGTTACACATTGCTATCTTCAGTGTAATTGCTTAGGTCACAGATATCAGCTTGTAGAGCTGGTCTGGGTGAGAATCTTACATATAAACTACTATT
>PVKA01021588.1:21578-38512 GCA_004027165.1 Ctenomys sociabilis | reverse complement strand
TGTCTTTTTGAGACAGGGTCTCACTATGCAGTTCAGGCTGGCCTTAAGCTCACTTTGTAGCTTAGGCTGGTCTCGAACTCACAACAATCCTCCTGCCTCAGCCTCCTGAGTGCTGTTTTTGTGTTTTTTTGAGACAGGATCTTGTATGTAGTTTGGGCTGGCCTCATACTTGTAGAAATCCTCCTACTTTACCCTCCTCTCAAGTGGAGGGATAACAGGCATGTAGCACATCACGGCCAACTATGTTTTTGAATAGGACAAAGTATATTCTCAAAACAAATCGCTACATATAAAGTAATGACGATGAAGTAGGCATACATCTTATTCATCTGGATAAATTGACTCCATCTTGTAAGACAATATACACACTACAGAAACATAATATACAAAAATTATTCTATATGCTATATGCACTTTGTGGATACACACACAAGTTGTATATCCCTTACTTCAAATTCTTGGGACCAAAAGTGGTATTTTGCAGACTCTGAAATACAGTAGTACTTGGGTTAATAAACAATTCTATAATTTTGGGAAAGATGGCTGCATTTCTGTTTGTGTGAAGATGACCATGGCTGTGCTTGTGGTTTGTAAAGGAAAGCAGAATTTTGCCTCATGCTTTAGTTTGACTTAATTGTCTGCCAACAGAAGTATTCACTGGGAACCAAGGTATTTCTGTGTTTACATACGTAGAATTGGCTTTTTGGGGAGATGTTATGGCTGTGCCAAGATGTCCCCTTAGGGCTGGGGAGAGGGCTCAGTAGAATAAGTGCAAGTGCAAGGCCGAGTTCAATCCCCAGTACCAGAAAAAAAAAAATCCCCTCAAAGCCTCATGCAGCCATAGGTGGGGCTTTATCAGAGGTGACTGAATTTAGAGAATGTGACTAATTCATGTGACTAAGGCAGGTGCAACGATGAAGGCTGGAGGTACCAGGAGGAAGAACAGGAAAAGCTTACAATGTCAGTAAGGAAGTTATTGAAATCATAGCTCATGATATTCTGTGTTTGAGTGAAAAACAAAAGGTGGGAAAGGGTGAAACAAAAACAAACAGAAAAATAGGTTTGGAGCCAGTGCCTAACACACGGGCATTCAAGAAGAAACTCAACAGAACTAAGTATGTGACAGCAGGAAGGATGCAGGGCTCCTCCACTATAAAAGAGCAAAACATGAATTAAAGATTTTGGAGGCAGAGCAAGCTGGACACTGGCACATGCCTGGAATCACAGCCATTTGGGAGGCTGAGGCAACACTACTGTGAATTCAAGGCTAGTCTGAACTACATAATAGCTACACTGTCTCAAAGGAACAAAGAAAGAAAGAAAACAGAGGCAGAGTAAATCCTGGTGATAAAAGACCCAGAGTGAAGCCATAAGGAAAACTAAAGTGCCATGGGCTAAAAGTCAAAGGAACTGAGGTAGAGAAAATTAAAGGTTTTGGATGAGATACCCACACTCATCATGAAGTCATTGGGGATAAGAATAAAACCAGGAAATGACACTTTGGGTAGCTTAAAGGTGAAACCATATAGATTATAAAACCATGTGACTATGGTATACAAGACTCCACAGACATTATGACCCTTCATACTAAAATATTTGGGTCTAAATTTGGCAAGGACTTAACATAAGATGTTGCATGATTCAATGCCATGCTATCAACCTGGGTCCCAGACTCAGCAGCTGAGATACAAAGTAGCAGAATCAAGGTGTTCTTACGAGACTGCATGCTTAAATGCATCATAGGCTCCATAGCCAGGTCTCTTATACTTGTCATCGAAGACCCACGCAGTCCTCTGAAACAGGCTTTCCAGCTGCTCGTCCTTGGTGTATTCTAGCACTTCAGCAACATGACGAAGAATGCTATAAACCTACAGACAGAATGAAGAGCTCAAGATTTCCCAGATCAGAGTGATAACAAATGATTTATTTATTAAACACATAGGTAGTACACTAGTTTGTATCTAAAATCAACTTACAGTTTTGGATTTTGTGAATTTGTCTTCACATTTGATTGCTTCCTCTGGAGAAACTCTTCTTTTTGACAAATCAATGTATCCTATGAGAAAATTAAAAAAAGAATAATTATGTTCAGGTGCTAGTATACTATTTTAACCAATTTTTATAAATGAAGTATTTGATTGGCAAGCTTATTATTCTCTATTAAAATCATACCAAAAATATAGCATAAGAAAAGATATGCTGGGTGTGGTGGTGCATGCTTGTAATCCCAACACTTGGGAGGCTGAGGCAGGAGAATCCCTTTGAGTTCAAGGCCTGGGCTACAAAGTAAGTTGAAGGTCACCCTAACCGCATAGCAAAACCATCTTAAAAACAGAGTGAGTGAAAGAAAAAGAAAAATGAAAAAATATGGTTCATTCTTTTTTTTTTTGGCAGAACTGGGAAATAAACTCAGGCCCTTGCGCTTGCCAGGGAAGCATTTATTCCACTGGGTCATCTCCCCAGCCCCTGGTTCATTCTTATGGATACATTTTTACTACCAGGTAATTATGTATTTGCTATTACTCTGGTGCAAGAAAGTAATGATTTTGAATTTCTCTAACTGAAAGTGAAATGCTTCTCCTTTCTACTTGTTTTCTCTGAGCTTCTGCAGAGTAAGAATTCACTGATTTAACAGGCTGTGTCTAAGTTTTTTATTAAGACAGTGTCTGTGCACTGCAGGCTGGCTTCAAACCGAGAGCAATCTATCTGCTTCTGTTTCTTGATTATAGGCATGTACCACTAAGCCTGGCAGTTTTACTTTTTCTTTTTTTAAGGAACATATTAAAATTGCCACCCTCCTGACTACTATTAGCCAAGTCATGATGACAGGTGTTTAACTTAAGAATCTCATCAAACCCTCAAAATCCTGCATGGTAGATTCTCTTTCCCACACCCCCTTTTCCTTTGAAGACACCAAGAGAAATTAAGTGACTTGTCAAATAGCTACAACACAGAAACCTACAAACCTGTACTTGGTTAGAACTTGTACAATGCAAAATAAATGATGAGAGGGAGTATCTTTGCCTCCTTCCCCATAATGAAGGCAAGGATGATATAGTTTTTCTACACAGCTTTTATGACATGAAGGAATCCCTTGTATGTCTCACTTGCTGCACTTTCATTACAAATGGGCAGTGAAATGTCTGCAAACGCTTGGTATTGTATAAGCCATAAGGCTTTTCTATTAGTTACTTACACTGATTTTCTAGTTCAGACTCTGAGCATTTCTTTCATAAAATAAATTTGTGGTTTATTTGGGGATGGCGGCAAATGCCTATAATCCCAGAAGACTGAGTTAGGATTCCAAACTCAGAAGCAGGCTGGACAATTAGCATAACCCTGGCTCAAAATAAAATTCACCACTTTTAGCACAGTTTTGTTGTTGAAGAATACAGCAAAACTTGTTGAGAGGGGAAAGGGGAGAGGGGAGAGGGGAGAGGGGAGAAAAGGACAGGAATATATACCACAAGTAAAACCTGTCAGTCCACAAATGACAATAAAAAACTACAAGTTTGTAAATAGAAATTTTTCTTTCACTTGATCAAATACCTAGAAATGCTTGTGCAGGTTGTATTCCCCCCCCACTGCTTGTGTAGGTTGTATACTGCCCCCCCCCATACATAAAAACCAGTCCCGGGATGTACTAATTAAGTACCACTGACTTAAGAGGCCTTGCTTAACTGGTCAATTAGTATCCTTCTCTAATAACTTTTTATGTGAAAGAGTTGAAATATAAATTTTTTTTCATTGCAATATACTTTATTTATTTATTTTTTTTTTGGTGGAACTGGGGATGGAACTCAGACCCTTGTGCTTGCCAGGGAAGCGCTTTTTCTACTGAGCCATATTCCTGGCCTGCAATATACTTTTTCAATTAAAAAAATTATTACTCCATGTTGACAGCACATGATTACATTCATCTTGGGTAGTTGGTATACATACATAGCACATCTTTACTCCTCCTTCAAGTAAATAAATCATCTTAAATCTGATATTTATATTTTAGAATACTTTCCTCACTTACCTTTTTCCTTGTCCACTCTAATGACAACCACACATTCATTTCTACCAATTCGAATGAGTTTGTTTATAGAGCGGATCCGTCTTCTGGATAATTCACTAAGAAGAATCATGCCTTCAATGTTGTTGTATTCCAGCAAACTGACATAAGCTCCCATTTCAGCAATGGACCTTACATTCACCATCACTACATCTTCCACCTCAGGAAATTTGTGCTGATAAAATCTACAACTCAGACCTGGCATTCTGCAATTTAAATGAAAGAATCAGATTAAGTGCCCAGTAAAGGTGAAAATAAAGAAATGTCATCTTGCCACTGAGAAACACAAGATTAAAAAAACTATCATTCTTCTTATCTCTTTAAATTTGTTAAATGGTACCACAAAATAGATGAATATCTGGGAAACAAGTTTTAATTTTTATTTTGCAACATGTTTTTGTAAGGTTTGCCATCAGGCCTTTGCCACCAGTTTCAGAGGAATCATAAAAAATAATGACCATCTATAAAGTGCTCTGAGAACTAAGGATTAAAGAAATACCTCAAAAGTAAAATACTATTTAAATCCCACCACTTTAAGAAATACCAAATGATGGGTAGCATCTCGACTGCTATAAACCTTTTAGCAAAACCGAAGCTACTCTTTTCTCCAAGCCCACTAACACTCATGTTCCCACCGCCATGTAAAGAATCCTCTGACTATCTAAACCTCAACCAGTATCTTTTTGGGGGAGTACTAGAGACTGAACCCAGGGTCTAGGATACTCTAGGTGAGTACTCTATTGCTCTATTTTTACTTTGTCGAACAGGTATAATCTTAAAAATAGCTTTATTAATTTTCATTTCTAAAGAGTTCAAACTTCTCTTAACCTCCAGGTATTAAACACATTTAAAATTATTTCCTCTGATCCACCCAACCTAGTGGGAACATCCCTTTTATGACCCATAAGCTAGAAATCATCCCATGCCTGGAAATATATTTTTAAAAGGAAGTACTCAGACTAATCATGGCTGATGACTGTCATAGTTTATCCTTAACCTATTTACTGTTGTTAAAGGTCAGAAGACAGGACTTAAAGATTACGACAGAGCTGGGTGTAGTGGTGCACATCTGCAATCTCAACACAGGAGGTTGAGGCAGGAGAATTGTGGTGAGTTCAAGGCCAGTGTGGGCTACATAGTGCATCCAAGACCAGCCTGAACAGCACAGCAAGACCCTGCCTCAAAAAAATCAAAACCAAACCAATCCCCAAAAAGGCAATGATAGAACTTAAAAAAATCTAAGAAAAAATTGGGGAAATACAGCTGCCAATACCTGACCTTGGAAGTAGTTCATCTACACTGAGTACAGTGGCATATGCTTGGGAGAGGTTAAGGCAGGGGATTGCCAGGTTCAAGTTCTGAATAGGCAACTCAGAGGGACTTTGTCAAAGTGATGTAAAAGAAAATTAAATTAAAAAAAGAAAAAGAAATGGACTGAAGATACCAGTTAGTAGTGGACCACTCCTGAGTTTGATTCATGTTGGTGGGTGAGTAGTAGACGATGGACAGCCAGCATGTGAATGCCAGCACTCTAGTGAAGTGCAAATTAAGGACCTCTACCTGGCACCCACACACAGCTTCTGCCAGAAGGTGAATGTAACTAAGAGTCATGTAGGACCAGATCACTTCCTATTTCCTTCTGATACCACATTCTAGAGCTCCTTATTTCATAAATAAGAGGCATATGTCAAGTATTTGCTTTCATATTCTAATATCCATCAAGTTTGGATCCAGTCTTTGTTCATATAAATCAGCATTTCCCCCTCAATATTATCTATAAATATTACAATCAAAAATCTACAAACAAAAAGCAACATTAGTGTACTTATGTCCAGCACTGAAGCACACATCACAAATTTGTGCACACAGTACTAATCTATTCTGCTTAATAAAAAGCAACAAATGTGGTAGTGACTGCACTTGTATGTAGCTTGACAAAAATAGGAATTCAGCAAGGGAAATAGATGCTCAATGGCCAGAATGACACACTGAAAGAAAGCTGAGCTGGTTGTTTCATTTTTAAGCAGGGCTTTACCAGGGGTGGGTGGGTGGGACAGCATCTATTGTCAAACATCTGAATATACAGTAGCTATATTTGAGAGCTAAGAGTTCCAAGCTGGATAGCAAAATAAATCATATCATGGACATGTGTGGAAGTTTTAATTAAGAGATCTGATAGATGCTAGTCATATTTAATTACCATGTTTCTAGAGAGAAGGCTGACTCTGATTGATTAAAGAACACAGAATCGGGTAAAACACTCCTGAAAGGAGATATGAATATTATTACTTTTTACTGGTCTTTGTATAATAAATAAACGGAATAATGTTGATGTATGATAGAGAGTAAGGACAGAAAGTATCCAGTTACTACAAAAGAATCCCTATCAGAAAGAATCTGCATATTGGCTGATAAGATTTTGAATTTATCACCTTAAAAATTCAAGTAGTATTTACAAAAATAATTGTTCTTCCCCCACTCCTTTTTTCTCAGGAAAAGGCACAACACTGGGATTTATTTAGCTGTTTTTAACAATTTCACAGCACATGTAAAGGGCCCTCAACTGTGGAGCCGGGCGAGCAGCCCCAGAACTCTGCGAATAACCCCGAGTGCAGGTTCCAGTCTGTGCTCTCCTTTCCACCTCTGGCCTCTTGGCAAAAGCATCCTTCTCAACTCTGGTTCCTAGTCCGTGACACCAACCTCTCAAGTTTGCTGAGGGTATCAAGTGAAGTAAAATATACATGTAAAAACATTTTATGCCACATAAACATTTTAACTTAATTTGCTAAACAATTCTCTCTCTCTCTCTCTCTCTCTCTCTCTCTCTCTCTCAACCGGGGATTGAACTTAAGCCCTTGTGCTTGCCAGGCAAGCACTTATTCTACTGAGCTATCTCCCTAGCCCCCTAAAGTGTTGTGGAATTTGTTTTTTTTTTTTTTTTTTTTGGTGGAGCCTGGTATTGAACTCAGGCCCTTGCCAGGGAAGTGCTTATTCTACTGAGGCAACTCCCCAGTCACTAAACAATTTTTCAATATCTACTATGTACCAAGCATTGCTGAAACAAGATGATTCTCACTACAGAAACTAAGTTTAGGACAGAAAAAAACAATAAGCAAATAATTACCATATAAGGTACTATGAAAGAAGCACAACCAAGCAACTAACAGGGCACCAAGGAACAAATATGACATGACTTGCTCAGATAAAAATGCTTAACAAGTACTAAAGCAGGAGATAAACCCAAACTTCCTGATATTAAACTTTTACCCAGACTCTCAATATCACAGTGTACTCAATGTCAACAACTGTGATATTGTTATGCGTTCAATTTAAAAATCACCAGTCTTTCAAGAAATTTCAAGACATGAGCGAACCTAAAATGGGTCAAAGATCAATTTTGCTCGGACCAATGGCAGAAAGAGCTTCTTTCTTACATCAGTGCATAGTCAGGTCACATAATGGATACAGGAAGCCCACGTTCCTCTCCAGAGGGACTACATGTTGGGAGAAGTCCTTGGGTTGTAATGTTTATTAGCACTGTTCTCCAAGCGCTATCTCCTGGTCTGGAGTGCTACAAATAACAATTTTTAACTATTTCACTATAGTTCAAATAGGAATTACCACTAAATCTCTACAAATATTACCAGACATCAGACAATAGCATCTTTTGGGAATTACTACTATCACCTGGCATCATATGAACTGCAAATAGGCAGTACACATTCTACCTAAGTAACTTCCAAACTTTTCAGAAATAGCTTTAAGTTTGATTCTTGAAATAACTCAATCTGGAGAAAAATCGACTTTCTTGCTATATTCTTATCCAAAAAACCATTTTCCTTGTGCACTGAAAATTAAACCCTTCTTGGGGGCCGGGGAGATGGCTCAATGGAATAAGCACTTCAGCGGTAAACGTAAGCTCGTGAGTTCAATACCCGGTTCCGCACGAAAAAGAAAAAAAGAAAACGAAACCCTTCTTAAAGTTTG
The DNA here is from genome assembly GCA_004027165.1 of Ctenomys sociabilis. Taxonomy (NCBI): domain Eukaryota; kingdom Metazoa; phylum Chordata; class Mammalia; order Rodentia; family Ctenomyidae; genus Ctenomys; species Ctenomys sociabilis. Next base: position 30,465 of record PVKA01021588.1, on the reverse strand, counting down.
GGACCTCAGGATATACAGGTATTTAGTTACGCATAATTCAAGCCACAGTATACTTTCGTCGCTCCCAAAAATACATGTATGAACAACAACAACAAAAACCCTCTGTGGGTTACAACCCAAGCAGTGCCTTACTCTACAAAAATAGAGCGCTAAAGCAACCCGAACTTACAATTTAATGACAAATCAGTAAATTTTCCTTGGATATGACTCTTTCCGTCCAGAAAGTGCCCTGTGCCCGGCGACCGGGTTCAGGACGACGCCTCAGCAAACCCCGAGAATTCCCACTCAGCGTTCCTCTCCTGCTCCCCGATGAGGCTGTAAAACCCGCCGGGCCCCCTCCTTCACGACCGTTCCCCGCGGCAGCCCGAGGCCCGCGGCAGGCCGTGCGGCGGCGGCGGGGTCGGGAGACGATTCCCGCGCAGTGACGGGAGGGAGGGGGTGCGTGCCGAGGCCTATGTTCTCCGGGACACTCCCGTCACTGGACACAAACTAAACTTAGTTCTTGGGAAAACCGAGAGGTGGGATTAATACCTGAGGTATGTGAGTGAGTCCCGTGCTAGAGTCCCGCGGCTCGATCTTAAAGCGGAGAGATCTGACTTCTTCCACCTACGCCAGCCACCGAGCTTTCTCAGCGTGCGCTTCACTCAACCCACCGCACAGGCGGAACCGCCTCCCACTGCGCAAGCGCTGAGAAAGGGACTTCTCCTCATCTCTGATCATAGAGTCTGGGTCCTCCAAGAGTTAGGATGAGTTAGTCTCAGGAAGACGTGAAAAATACGTTTTCTCACTATCTTTATATTTTACCAAGGAACCCTGAAAGCATGGGTAAGCGATAGGACTCCGATTCCTTATTCCTCAAGAATAAATTCTTTCAAACTTTTAGTTAACCAAAAGATGGCGCTGTGAAAGATTAAAATGGAGGAAAAAAAGGAGCATACATCTTCCTTCAGTCGTCCAGCGTGAGCAGCAGTTTGCGCAGCCGCAGATCGACAGGTGTGGGGGGAAGCTGGAGGGGCCGGACTGGGAGGCGAACCGGAATTCCGCACTGCGCGCGCCTCAACATCCGGGCATCGCCTTCATCCAGGCCTCCGGAACAACCGGAAGCGGAAGTGAAAAAATCGGTGTTCCGCAGCTTCTTAGCAACGCACGGTCAAGTGACCGAATCAGCTGACTCCGGTGGAGGACTAGATTGTGGCGGCCGGTACTGGAGCTGTTGCAGCCACGATTGCCCGAGCCGCACTGTCATCGACAGAATGTCGGGCAAAGACCGGATTGAAATCTTCCCTTCGCGAATGTAAGTAAAGGAATAGGTCGAGTGGCGCTCGGAGTTTCTGCAATGCGTGCCCGGAGCGGTTGCTCCACACCCGGGGCCACGAGCGAGGCGCCTAAGTTTCTTAGGCTGATGCCGAGCTCTCAAGAGGGACTTTTCAGGAGTTCAAGGTCAGGCTCCCTTTCTCTCGCGTGCAGGTTCTCCCAGTGTGAAGCGGACTGCGCGGCTCGGTCTCAGCCCAGCGTCCGTAGAGGTCGGCGCCCTCCGCAGAGCCCAAGGTTTAGGGGTGGGAGGGAAGAGCTGGTGAGAGTTTTCCTGCTCTGAGAGGGGAAGTTCGCTGCGATGCGAAGCAGCTAGAAGGTCTCTGAGTCAAAGCGGGATTGAACCAGGTTATCGTAACCTGGGCGCCGCATTCCTGTGTTTTCCAAGATCTCATCAGATGTCACCGGCTGTTGGGAGAGATCTGTGCATTTCTGAAGCATTCCATTTGCACTGTGGAGGCTGTGACTACACCTTTTCTGACTTCTATGATCGCTCATCATATAGATATTTATTGGTTGGATATCTTTCCTCCCACCATTCTCCAGGCCCCTCCAGGTTGAGAGCGTCTTGATTATTAATCCCTAGAAGAGCCACGAAGGATGTTTCTTGGGTGAACCCATGTCTTGGAATCTGCTCGGTTGCGGGCTGCCTTTCTCTTGTGACCTGAAGTCTGTCAGGAGAAATGACAACACCATGGTGGCCAGTTTGTAAAGAAAATTAAATTTTCTCAGATGTGCTTAACAGCTTGTCACACTGTTGGGCATGGTGGTACACCTGTATGATTATTAGCGAGGAGGAAAAGGCAAAAAGATTGTATTGAATTTGAGTCCAGCCAGGGCCACATAGTGAGTTCAAGGCATAAAGTCATTTTTTTGGTTGTTTGTCATTTTTGAGACAGGGTTTTTGTTGCACATTTCAGCTGATCTTGAACTAACTTTGGAGCCCAGGCTGGACTCCTGTGTGATCCTCTTGCCTCAGCCTTCCCAGTGCTGGGATTGTAAATGTGTGCCACCACTCCAGGCTCACTGACTTTCCTAAGCTACTTATCCTGCGAACTAGTTGTGGAGAAGGTGGTACCTGTGAATAGATCTGGACCTCCTTGGGAGATTCCAGACCTCTCAGCATATAGTGACTCCTTCCAAACCTACACTGAGAGATAAATGAATTCTAACATGGTTTCTAGCAGCATAAATCCGTGTACCAAGGACAACCCAGCTCTCCATTGAAATGACTGCTGGAGATGTAGCTTAGTGGCCGATCGCTTGCCTAATGTGCCTGAGGTATGCTACTCAATCTTGAGCACCTTACACACCCAAAATAAATATAATCTGCACTGCAAAAGTAAATAACAAAAATGCCTGTTTGAAAAACATCAAAGCTAGCAGAATGAAATGTTCATTCCATCCAATTCGTGATCTATGGATCCCTCACCTTCCCGTCTTAGAGCCCTAACTATGAAGGGCCTGCAGCTGTGAGTGTGTGCCTGCTAGAACTCAGCAGGGTCTCTCAGGTTCTAAGGGCCCTTGGGGAAGAGGACCTGAGTTCTGTACCTGGCTTAGATATATTCCCACGGGTCGCCCCTTTGTAATTTTTCCTCTGCTAACACTGCTTGAGGTCCCCTCCTTAGCTCTGCCTTTCAAACATCCAAGCTGCTGCACAACTCCAAAAGGAGCTCAGCTCTTTGCCCTCCTGCCAGTTATTACTGAAGAAAATCTCCATCATCATTTTACCCGTGTCAGTAGTCAGAATGTTAGCATGTTTTTCTGTTTTTATCTGGGAGCTTTTAATTTGAGGCTAAGAGGTGAGAATGGACTTCTTCTGGCTCAGACAAGAAATGATAGGTTTGTGAAGGCGAAAACTGCTGTTTGAGACCTCTGAACTTGCTGACTGAGAGGAAAATCAGGTGCTGGAAATAGATAATTTTTCCCAAGGCCCAAGAGCAGGTTCTTTGTCATGGAGTCAGATGTCTTTGATTCAGCTGGAAACAACTGTGTCCTAGCTGAAGGTCAAATCTTTTATGGAATGGAAAAGTAGCTCTGAGACAAGTAAAATGACAGGTTTTAAAACTCTTAAAGCCAAGGCATGGTGGTACATACCTATAATATCAGCATTTGGAGGCTGAGGCAGTAGGATTGCAGAGAGTTTGAGGCCAGCCTGGGCTGCATATTGAGTTCAAGGCCAGTGTGAACCACATAGAGAGATCCTGTTTCAAAAACATTTTACACATTTCACAGAGGTGCTATCTAAGAGGAAATTAAAAATAAAGTCAGTTTTATCAACCTGTTAACCTATACAGACTAAACTTGCTAAAATCTGCAGCAGTATAATTTTACCTAAACATGACCCAACTCAGAGTCCACCTTCAGGTGTGTAGTATCAACAGCAGGTGTTTCATGTGTACACAGTTGGGCTGCTCATGCTGGGCTGAAACAGCCTCCCTACATGGACCACAGGGTGGGGCCCTCTTCAGCACAAGCTCCAGGAGGGTGGACTCCATTTGGGCAGGTTGGAGTCAGAAATCTGGTTCAAATTTCTACCCTGCCTTTTCTTTACTAAATGACTGTGAGAAAGTTCTTTTGATTATCTGGGACTCAGTTTTCTAATTTTTCTTTTTTTCAGTAGCACCAGGCCCTTCCTACAAAGCTTGCGATCCTCCTACCTCAGTCCAGTGGGCATTCATTACTATTTTCCTGATGTTAAATTTAGGTCTCAGTCTCTCTTCCATGGAATTGCCTTAGTTAACACTATGGTAAAAGATTTCAGTACTATATATGTGATCTAGAATTTGGTTGGAAGATTTATTAATATGTGCTATTTTACAGTTGATTATAACACTGTCATGTTGAAATCATATCTACTTAAATCATTATAAATGCCAAGGTTGTATTATATATATAATGTCTTTTTGAGACAGGGTCTTGCTATGTAGTTCAGGCTGGCCTTGAGCTCAGCTTTGTAGCTCAGGCTGGTCTTGAACTTGCAAAGATCCTCCTGCCTCAGCCTCCCAAGTGCTGGGGTTACTGGAATGCAGCACCACGATTGGCTGGAATGGGGCTTCTGATGGGGAAAAGGTTGCAATAAAATAAGACTTCACTCTAAAATAAGCTTGTTAATTTGGAGTCTTATTTATATATGTCATTTATTACCTAGAATCATTTACAAGTTGATTGTGTGATTGATATTAGGTATTGATCACCAACACAAATGCTACACTGATTATAGAATAATAAAATGCAAAAAGTACAAAAGAATGCAGTAGTAAACCCTCCAATTTTTGATTCAGCCCTGTTTCTATGACTCCATGGTAGAACTCATCTGTATAGGCACAGCAGTTTCTTACTTTAGGTAAGTAAGACAGTGCAATATAGAAAGCACATCTGACCAACTTCACTTATTTTTTATGACTGGATACCATTCCATTATATGGCAAACCATGATTTAATGGTTCAGTTGTTTCTGCTCTTTTGCTCCTACAAGTAAGACTGGAGTGCTGGGGAGATAGCTCAGTGCCATAAATGCCTGCCTGGCAAGCACAAGGTCCCAAGTTTGAACCCTGGTACAGGAAAAAAAAAAAAAAAAGACTGGGATGTTAATCTTGTACATGTTTTTGTGGAATGTGAAAATCTGTAGGAATAATTCCTTATAGTGGCAGTGCTGGTCCTGAAGGTGATTATGTTTCAGATTTTTGTTTGCTGTGCTGGGCATCAAACCCAGGGCCTGTACATGCTAGACAAGTTCACCCCTGCTGAGCTAAACCCACAGTGCCCCAAATTTTGGTATATATTAGTGGGTAAATCATTTTTATTCCTAATACTACATTTCTAATGGATCTAAAATATTGCACCATTTTTACTTACAAATATATTAAGAACTTAAACTGAATTGCATTAAGATAAGGCTCCTGATGTTTATTTGAGTCCTAGATGTTGATTCCAGAATGGTGTGGTAAGTACATGAGCTCATTTATAAAACACTGAGGAAGAAATCTGTAATACTGAGGCACCAGAGAACCTCTACACCCTCGTTTGAAAGGCTAAGCAGGGCTGGGGAGATAGCTTAGCAGAACAAGTGCTTGTCTGGCAATCGCAGGGTCCTGAGTTCAATCCCCAGTACAGTCCCCCCAAAAAAAGAAAGGCTGAACAATTTCAGCCCAAGGACAGATGCACCTCTGAGTCCCGAGCCCGGAACTGAGTGGGCGGAGCACTGAGGTCTCTTCTGTTGCTTTTCTAGGGCGCAGACCATCATGAAGGCTCGGCTAAAAGGGGCGCAGACTGGCCGGAACCTCCTTAAGAAAAAGTCGGATGCCTTAACGCTGCGCTTTCGACAAATCCTGAAGAAGATCATCGAGGTCGGGTCAGCCCTTTGAGTGCTGCGTTTATTTGTGACCTATTTGTGATGTTCCCTGACTGTCCCAAGGAAGACCCGTTGTGGCCTTGGCTTGCTTTCTTTTCTGGGCCCTGGGATTAAGCATTGTGTGTGCGAAGTCCATGCTCTACTGCAAGACCATGGCCAGGCCCTGATTTTTCTGTTATTTTAATTGACTTTTCTCAAAAATAACTTGGGGGGGGCAGGGGGGGTCCTGAGTTTGATCCCAGGCACCACACACAGAAACAAGTAATGGTATTATAATAAGCCCCTGGACAAATGCTGACATGCAGACCCATGAAGACTTCAGGTTCAGATGGTTTCCTTTAGAAAAGGCCCTCCCTGAGGCCTTCGGAGCCTGGAGCCAGACACACCTGCCCACCCAGCAGCGTCCTGCCACTGGCCCTGTCTCCTGCCCAGAGTGCTCCTTCTGGCCATGCATGGTTTCTCCAGCCAAGGCTGACCCCTAGTTTGAGGGACCCCGCTTTCCCTCCTGTGATGCCTCTTATTCCATCTCTGTCATAGTATGTGTGGCTGTGTGCTTGGTTGTTTCTGCTCCACAGAGTGCATGCTGGAGAGCAGGAACGTAGTCTGCCTGCAGTGGAGCCATCGCCCAGGCTGGCTCGAGCTTGCTGGGCGGCCCGGGATGGGCTTGGACTCACATCCCCCTTACTCAGCCTCCTGACTGCTGGCTTTACAGGCAGTGCCACCATACTCAGCTTTTTTAGTAGGTTTTAATGCAGTGCTTTTTTCCAGTAATGACATGTGAATGCTGAATTACTTGAAAAAAGTGAAGGTTCCTTTCATATTCCTCTTTTCCACCTGGTGATCCTTCCTCATCTCCCAGAGGTAGTTTTTCATACTTTGGTTTATGACCTCTTTGCCTCCTGTTCTGGCAGTGTGTACAGAAAGTATTATATTTGTAAGGTGCCCCCCAGGAGGATCATGTGTGGGTGTGGAAGTTGGTAGTGGTAATGACCACACAAAGTGCTGTGCCATTCCTGTCTTGCTTCCCTCCCGTGGCAGAACACAACCAGCCTGTGCGTCAGCACCAGAAGGTCTGTCCCATTCCTTCCTGTCATTGCCGCATGTCCTCTGTGTGGACGGTGGAGTTTGGCTGCTATTCGCTTGATGAGTATCTGTCCAGTCTGTCTCAGTTACTCTTCTCTTGTTGCTGGGACGAATACTCGACATTCAAACTTAGGGCAGGAAAAGCTTATTAGGTCATAGTTACTGGAGGTTTCAGTCCATACTTGGATGGCTCCAAGACAGAGCAGCCCACGGCAGCCTTTCATGGTGGTGGCAGAGAACAAGAGAGCCAAAGGGAGGAGTAGGGGCAACAATGGCTACAGAGAGCAAGACTGTCTCCCTTAAGTTACTTTCAGGCTGCCTGCCCCAGGCTGGGCGTAGTACTCACACCCATAATCCCAGTGACCGTGACTAGGCGTGTACCCCATGCTGCATGAGGCTTTAGGGAGACAACTGGACACAAATTATAACACAGTCTTAACAAGTTATTGGTAGGGACAACTGAAAGTTCTATGTAAATGTGCTAACATTTCTTTAGGAAAGAATTTTACAGTCTGTTCTCTTTGCTTTGTTTTTCATAAGATGTATTTAGTATAAGGTCTACAGGGTCTCACTACACAGATTGGACTCATAGTGATCCTCCTGTTTTCAGCCTCCCAAGCACTGGGATTACAGGTGCGCATCATGATGCCCAGTCTTATAGTCTGTTCTCTTGATCCCAGGAGAGAGATATGTTGTGAATTTTATGTATGTCATGTAAAGATATACACATAAATATATGTAAAGTACTGGTGGTTGAGCACAGGGGTGCTGTACTGCTGAGCACAGCTATAGACCTCTTTTTTGTTTTTTTTTGAGTCTCTTTATGTAGTTGAGGCAGTCTTTGAATTCACTATGTAGCCCAGGTTGGCCTTGAATTAGTTTTATATTTTACAACAATTTATTTTTTTTTTTTGTCAGAAGAGCTAGGTATGGTGATGCACACCTATAATCCCAGCACTCAGGAGGCTGATAGAGGAGGATTGCTGTGAGTTTGGGGCCAGCCTGGGTCACATACTGAGACCCTGTCTCAGAAAAACAGAAATTTAAAGAAAAAAACCAGAACCAAAGTTCTGATAGACAACCTAGGCTGCCCTCGAACGTGCAGTGTTCCTGCCCTAGCCCCGAGTGCTTAGGATTGCTGAGTACATGCACCAGCATGCCCCTCTGCTTTTTGTTAATAAATTGTCCCCCAGGTTATTATACTAATTTGTGCTCTTACCAAATGATATACAAAAGGGTTTATTTTTATCGAACTGGGCATTAGTGTATGCATTTTTATCAATCTATTGGACTAAAATTTGCATTATTTATTACTTCTGAGGTTGAGTAACTTTTCATGTGTAGTACCTGTAAAATGATTTTATTGGTGAATTTCTTTGTGAAGAAGTGCTCTTTAGTGTTAGATGTGGCAGTATACAACTGTAATCTCAGCACTCAGGAGGCTGAGGCAGGAGGATTTCTGTGAGTTTGAGGCCATCCTGGACTACAAAGTGAGCTCGCCAAGGCCAGCCTGAACTGCATTGTGAAACCTGTATCAAAAAAGACAAGATAAGTAAATAAAAAAGGAAAAAGAAGTTCTCTTTTGTTAATATTTTTTGGTTAATGTATAAAACACTAAAAATATTTTCTCCATTTGATTTGATTTTTTTTAAAGATATCTTAATTTTTGTGTGATCAAATAAAATCTTTATTCTTTTGGTGTGGCTCACCTAATCCGGCTTCAGACTCCCTAGCTAGCCTATGCTAATCTTGAACTCAAGATCCTCCTGACTCAGCCTCCTGAGTGCTGGAAATTATTTAGAGACAATTTCACCATGTTGCCCAGGTTGGTCTAAAGAGTACAGATAATTCTTTTGCCTAGTCCCTGAGTGACTGGACCACTGAATAGGCTTGCAGATTTTTTTTCTTAAATCTTTCTTTAATACATCTGAATCTTTTTTTTTTTGTCTGGGGGAAATTGTGTAAGATAGGGATTTAGCTTTATCATTTTGTAAATAGTTAGGTTGGTCTCATTATTCTGGTCTCTTTGTTGTACTAAATTCCCGTATAGATCTAGGCTTCTTTCTTTTTTTTTTTTTTTTTTTTTTTTTTTTTTTTTTTTTTTTTTTTTTTTTTTTTTTTTTTTTTTTTTTTTTTTTT
>PVKA01021588.1:0-21478 GCA_004027165.1 Ctenomys sociabilis | reverse complement strand
GCTTCTTTCTTGATTTTTTTTTTTTGTTTGTTTGTTTGTTTGTTTTTAGAGGCAGAATCTCACTATATAGTTTAGGCTGGCCTTGAACTTACTGTATAGCACAGGCTGGCTTTGAAGTGATCCTCCTGCCTCAGCCGTGCACCACCAAGCCAGGCTCTGGGCTTCTTTCTGAACTGTCCATTCTGTTTCTGTTTCTTACTTGTCCTAAATCAAATGTATTTCCTTTTTGTAGATGTAGATTTTTAATACCTGGTAAGCCAACTCCTACCCACCTGACCCAATATTCTCCCTTTTACAAAAAAAGGTTGAATATTCTCAAGCATTACATTTTCTAACTTTATTTTAGCATTATTGTGTCATTGGGATTTTAACTCATAATTGTGTTGAATTTCAGAGGGTAATTTGAGCAGATCCATGAACCCATTCAAGAATACAATAGCTCTGTGGGTGAAGAGCCAATTTTCTCCTTATTAATGCATTTGTTTTAAGTTTTTATTTGGTTTACCTTTTACTGGGTATTGAACCCAGCCACTGAGCTGCATCCTTTCTAATGTTTTACTTACTAAACTTGGTTTTGGAGCATTGTTAATGACTGCAACCAAATCTGTTCAAAATTGGAGATTTTTATTTTAACATTTATGAAATCTGTCTGCTACCAGCATAAAACACTATCCTAAATGCTGACAGATTTTGAGAGCACAGAAGAACGACTGGCTCTACAGTGCTTGCTGACCCCTCTGTGCCTTGCTTTTGCAGACCAAGATGCTGATGGGCGAGGTGATGAGGGAGGCCGCCTTCTCCCTGGCTGAGGCCAAGTTCACTGCAGGCGACTTCAGGTAGAAATGCCCACCTGGGTGCTGCTCTTACTCTGTGAGCTTTGGGGCTCCTTGGTACATGAATTGTTATTTTACATGTAAATATGTGTATTATGGACAGTAACGAGATGGTAAGGAGGCCCCAGGACGGCTGCCCTGCCTGCTGCCTGTACCCCAGGGTCTCTCCCACTGTGATTCCTCTGCCCTCCTACCTTAAGCAAATGTTCGTCCTTGTTTTCATGCAGGTGTTCCACCTTCTCAAGGGAGGCTGTGATACCCTTTTTTCCTAATGCTGGATCTTTGGTGTGATTTTTCTGTTTTTTTTAATATTAGACAAGACAGATTAAACATCTTAGCGTGTATCTTTTTTATTGAATTATTGGGCTAAGTTTGAAGACTAGAATCCATGAATTACCTATTTTTAGAAAACAAAAATTTTATATACCTGAAGGCTCCTTCGTGGCCTTCATTTTAATTACTTTTGCAAGAGTGGGAGAAGAAGGGAGAGAGAAGAGGAAAACCCCAGAAAAACAGACTAGAAGGAAACTGCAGTGTCTGAATCCGCTTGCTACCCACCCCCATAAACCTGTGTCCTGGAAAGCGAGCTGTCTTGTCTTTTCCAAGAGCACGAGTCCTGGTTCATTTCAGCAGCATAAAATCCATTATTTAAAAGGCAAGATCTTTGGAGCTTTTGTAGCAGCAGTGGGTGCTTTACAATGTGTACATGGTGCTTTGCATGTTGTGCCTGTGTATGTGTTAGTGTCTCTGGGTGCTGTGGGGGCATAGAACATGGCTGTTTTCAGTGTAAGTGAAGTTCCTTTCTCAAATCATATGGCTAGGTAAGGACAGGAGTAAAAGTTGTCTTCAGGATTTTTAATTTATTGTGTATGGTACTGGGGCATGAACCTGGTGGCTTGCAACTGCTAGGTGAGCACTCTGCCCCTGAACCACACTACCAGCCCTTTTTAAATTTTATCAAGACAGGGTCTCGCTGAGTTGGCTTTAGCCTTGGGCTTGCCCTGCTCTGGCGATCACTGCCACGCTTGGCTGATCTTAGGGTTTTGATTTAAATGTTTTTTCCCAGTGACACAATTTCTCCTTATGTAGGTGTGCTCCCCAGTGGACTTTAGTTTTTGCCAATACAGTGGGCTGACTGTATGGCCAGTGGAGGAGGAAATTGGGAGTGTGTACATGGTTTTTGAGGGAAGGCTATAGGGTGGTTATAGGAAAGTCACTTTTTTAAGAGTTGAAGCAGAAGTAAAATAACAACTTGCATACCAGTTTAGTCCACTGAATAGCAAACCTACAAGGAGCAGTTTCTCCAAATTACACTAGTAGAGGGCGAGGTTTTTAACTTACCCCATCCATTGAAACTCAGTCTCTGCTGTGTCCTCCTTCCTCACTTTCTTACGGTGGATTGAACATCGTCATTCTCTGCCCTGGGAGACCCTCCACAGATAGCACCGAGCTTTCTTTTCTAGTAATTGAAACCCTGAGCTGTGCTGCCTCACTCTTGGCTCATGTGCAACTGTCACAGGGTCCCTGTGGGCTTAGTCTTAAAGTGAACTAAATGAAAGCTCTGTCTTCTGCAGCACCACAGTTATCCAAAATGTGAACAAGGCCCAAGTGAAGATTCGGGCGAAAAAAGATAATGTAGCAGGTAAGGTGCTGCCCCCTAAAACCCTTGAGGAGAGTAGGTGACATTTTAAAGTCAGCCATTTATGTCCCAGTATATGATGTCCCAGTTTCTCTCATCTAGTAGAACACTGTGATTGGCTTTGTTTGTTGAAACCATTAGCCGCCAGGGCCTTATTGCTTAGCATAATCAGATTTTTGAATAGAAGCAAAGCATTTAGCAAATGCTTTTTGAAATTCATTGACTGAAGCCAGTTACATTTCCAGATGTAATCTCTTGACTTTTGAGGAAAACAACAACAATAACACAAAAAAAACCCCACAAGAGACAGTGAATGAGAAGCAGCACTTCAGGGCCACGTTTTGGTAATACCTATCTGCTTCTGCATTTAACAGGTGTTACTTTGCCGGTATTTGAACATTACCATGAAGGAACTGACAGTAAGTGTGAAGCTCCCTGTTCGTGTCTGTCTCTGCTTCCTCTGTAAGTGAAAGGCGCTCTGGAAAGCGGCACCGTCAGACATCTTGGCAGCCCGAGGTCCACGTTAGGCAATTTTTTTACCTGCTGAGGTCACAGGAGTTGATTGGTTAATCAAAAGGTCCTTTTACAGGAGTTCATAAAACTATGTATATCTTAGAATATTTTAACGGACAAGTAGATCATTGTATAGTTACTTGCTGATTAAGAGGTGGGTATTTTCTTCAATTATGAATTCATTGGTTATACTTTTGTTTTTTTGCATAAGCAAAACCCATACACCATTGTTAGAACTGTCCTGTTAATCAGCTTTGAAACCAAAAAAAAAAAAAAAAGTACATATTTTCAAAACAAGAATAGCAAAGTAACAATGGTTATATTATGTATTTTTATTGTCAAATCTATTGCTCGGATTAACACTTAGTTTTGCAGGATTGGACTAATAATTGAATATTAACGCTTGCTTTTAATAAACCTTAATATTAAAAAAAAAATACACCATTTTAAAAATAATTTCCAGCTTGTATCTTTTTAGAAGTAGAGTAAGATGTTTTATGCTGTGATGCAGTCTCTGCATGCTGACTCTTTAGATTTTGACAACCACATATCAATTATTTGTAAATGTCTCACCCATTCCATTCCTAATTTGGCAGCATTTTGGGATAGTAACACATTTATCAAGTTTTGCCCAAGTCGTCATTTCCCATGGAAACAGTAACACACTGTCCTGGCCTCTTAGTGCATTGGCTCCTGTAATGCCATCACCCAGGGTCACGTGTTAATGGTTTCATTGTTCTGTGAGCAGCAGGCCAGTGGCATTTCCACAGGAAGGGGGCATCAGCTCGGAGAGCAAGTAGTGCATTGCAGGTTGGTTGAGTGTCTCTTCTGGGGCTGGGCGTGTCACTCAGCGGAAGAGGCCTGCTTCACATATGTGGGGTCTAGGTCCCCTGGCCAGCCCTGGCACAGAATTAATCCCCTGTGGAGACTATTCCACGTCTCCACTGCAGAGCCAGGTGCTCGGGACGTTCGGGGTGCATTTCCCAGGTTAGTGGATGTGTCTGTGCTTGGTAGTTCTCTGCTTATCTTCCTTTGGGGAGTTTTCTGTGAGAAGATTATTGACCGGTTACAAATGTTGCCCGACTGGTTCTTTCAGGCTATGAACTGACTGGTTTAGCCAGAGGTGGGGAGCAGTTGGCAAAACTGAAGAGGAATTACGCCAAGGCGGTGGAGCTGCTGGTGGAGCTGGCTTCACTGCAGGTGAGTGACGGGGCGCAGGCCGCTGGGCCGGCCCGAGCGAACTGAGCCTCGGGTTGGCGTTTCCAAAGCGGGAGGCTGCACTGTTAGTGCTGCTTTCTGTTACTAGCAGAATGCATGTGCAGGGTCACTGCGCTACAGGTGGGCGGCAGCAGTCAACACTGGGTGGAGTGCTGCATGTTCATGAGAGCACTTGTCCCCTTTGTGATGTAGCTAGGTCATTGGGTCATTGCATCTCTTCATTTAGGTGAGCCAGAAGTAAACAGATTATAATAGCACAGAAATTATGTTAGCTGTATGGAAATCTCACGTGTATTTTTTACTTAAACATGCTGAAAAGGTGGAAAGTATCCTAAATGTTTCTACAAGTGCTGAGTGGAGCCAAGTGAGCAGAGCATGGTTGGGAAGCCTTTGTGCTTATTTTATTAATTTGCTTTCTTATTGTAGACCTCCTTCGTTACTCTGGACGAAGCTATTAAGATCACCAACAGGCGTGTCAATGCCATCGAGCATGGTGAGTCTCACTGCCCAGCGGTGCTTTGTGACTGATAGTGGTCCCCTCCTCACCCACTTGCAGCTTCTATGACACAGTTCTGTGTTCCTCAGAGGCCAGGGCACCAGCGCTGGTGTCAGGTTGAAGTGAGGTCTGTGCCTCAGATTTGGGGGGAGTGACATGGGCTATCTCGGTCATTTCCAGTCACTAGTAACAATTGGAAAGGCTGGATACTATTTCTGAAAAGGTTTATTGTTTTCTTTAGTTCTTTACAGCAGTTGAACAGCGTTTCTTAAATATGTTGAACACAGTGTTGTTCATGAACATTTCTGTTTGCAAACAACATTTGGCAAAAGTTTGTTTTTGTGCGAACTCTGTATCTGGCGTCTTTTCCAGAATCATGGATGACTGGATAGTATTGAAATTGCTTTTTACTCAAACTGTTTCTGTGAAAGAAATACTTATTCAATTCTAAGGTTAAGAAAGGAGCAAATTTTGAAGGGAATTCCTCTGAGGTTGTGAGATTATTCACAGAATAATTTTTAAGAAATTAAAAAATCATTTAACATATGTATGTACGTATTTACTTATTTATTATATTTTTTGGTACTGGGGACTCTGACCCAGGGCCATGCTCATGTAGGCAGGTGTTAACACAGCTACATTCCCAGCCCAGAAAATTCTTTGACCTCTTGCTAGTGCCAGGCTGTGCTTGGAGCAGTGAGTCCAACACAGTGGGTTAGGCCAGCAGCTCTTGCCTTCACAGGAGTGCATTCTACAGGCAGAATAGGCAAATTCCATGCAGAGTAGGACCCAGTGACTCGTAAAACTTACAAGATTCTGTCTGTCCTATTTTCTTTTTCATGGGTTGCTGTTACCCTGTGGTGAGTGCTACATATTCATCTTTTTCAGTATATCCAGCATGGGTCTTCTGTGTTATTACATGTGGAAGAGCCCCTGGAAGCACATATACCAAAATATTTACAGTAGTTACTTGTGGGTCATTGGATTAATCTTCAGTTTGTTTCTATGTCTTCCAAATTGTTCATATTAAGTGTATGTTTTATAATTAGAAAAGATAAGTAACTGTTATACAGTGAGCACTGTTAATTTGAAATGAGGTACTCTGACATACTCATGTCTGTTCTTTTAAACTCCAGTTATTATACCTCGGATTGAACGTACCCTTGCTTACATCATCACAGAGCTGGATGAGAGAGAGCGAGAAGAATTCTATAGGTTTGTTGAAATCAGCAGCTGGTGATCTGTTTGTTTTTGTTTTCTGTATTCCACAGGCTAGGTTTGCTGCATGACTAGTTGGGTTATGTGGCTTAGAATCAGCAGTTTGTATTTTATTTTGATAAATAAGAAGTAAATACTGCTGTAGTTGCCTCTAACCTGCAGTTTTGCTTCCAGTGGTTTCGGTTCTTGTGGTCGACTGAGGTCTGAAAACAGTAAGTGGAAAATTTGAGAAGTGAGTTCTCAGTTGTGCAGTCTTCTGAGCAGCAGCAGGTCCTGCTCCTTTAGGAGGGGCTCGCCGTGCCGGGCAGATGTCTGTCTTGGGTGCACCACCCCTCCAGCCACTTGGGCGCTGTCTCAGTTCTCACGCCACCCCTGACTGTGCCTGCATTGCAGTGCCTGTCACTGTAATCCTGTGGTGGTGCTAACAGTCCAGACATGCCAGACAGAAGCCACAGGGTTTCCTTTAAGTGAAAAGGTGAAAGTTCTAGACTGAATAAGAAAATTGTTAATCTCTTACGATACCTAATTCATACCTTATCATGAGTATGTATGTATTTTTAATCCACAGTTGGTTGAAGCTACATAGGTAAAACTTGCAGACGCAGAGGGTTGTCTAGGGAAAACTCAGCATACACAGGATTTGGTGTTAGACATGCCCTACAGGTCTCGGAATGGATCCCAAGGATAACAGGGCCACTGCTGTACTGCCAAAGACCACGGAGACAGCTCAGCTTTAGATTGCTTTCTCCTACATAAAAACTGGAATTAGTGAATGTGTATCACATGTTGAATACATTCAGGGATGGTATAAAGTGCTAAGGCATTATCAGATAGCACAGACCATATCATTGGAGAATTAGCACAGCATTTGGAGAAAAAGGGCATGTGTCCATGAACTGGGTGTGAAGACTTAGTAGGGATGGATCACTTAGTGTACAGAGGTCTCCACACCTGGTTCAGAGAATGGGTTGTAGTGAGTGAAAACAGGAGTATTTAGGGAAACATGCCTGTCTTAGACCTTGTCGAGCATGAGTATGATGCAAAATTGTAACTGCTTAAGGTTAGTTTCTGTCCCTCAGTGGTATTCACAGTGTGGTGACCCAGAATTTTAATTAATGCTAAATTCTGCTCCATTATGGAATGGATTATTTTTTTTTAAATATTGGATTTTTTGGAAAAAGGGTCTCACTGTGTAGTTCAAGCTGGGTGGCCTCTGTCTCAAGACTCTGCTCTGCCTTAGCCTCCTAAGGGCTGGGATTACAGGTACACATCACCAGCTGAAATTTATTTAAGATGGGAAGGTGTCTGTGTCTTTTTTAAATTTGGCTTTTTTGGAATGGGCTATCAGACTGGCCTAGAACTGCATAGTTCAGGCTGCCTTGAATCTGCAGTGATCCTTCTGCCTCAGCCTCTGATTGCTGGGTTTTTACAGTTGTGCCACCATGCCTGGCTCAAATGAGATGTGTTATAAATTACTGAAGTTAAAATAGCATCAATTTTTATTGTACACATTTGTTGCTCATATTATAAAACTAGGAGAAATCAAATCTACTTAGTACTGAAATAGCTTTCAGAAAATTTCCCTCACTATTACAGGTTAAAGAAAATACAGGAGAAGAAAAAGATTCTCAAGGAAAAATCTGAGAAGGACATGGAGCAACGGAGAGCAGCTGGCGAGGTGCTGGAGCCTGCGAACCTCCTGGCCGAGGAGAAGGATGAAGACCTTCTGTTTGAATAGTCTTCTCACCTTGGGAGTCCCCAGCATGGCTCTGTTTAAGTTCAGTGTCTGGGTTTGGGACACGTGGCTATTTATATTTTGGCCTAAGAATTTCAGCAATTCTAAAATATACCTGGATGCCTGCTTATGGGATGGCCAGTACAGGATCCAGTCTGACACTGCGGGTCGCCGGTGAGTGAGGTCTGCAGAAGCTGCTCCATGACGCACAGGCTTCCCTCTGCTGGCTGTCATGTTCCATTTACGTCTGTGTTCACGTGACCTGTTTTCCGAGCATTTTAAGAAATACCCTCTAGGAAGTGTTAGTGGTCTCAGCCAGCTGCTGTGAAGACATGTTCCCACCCACTTAGACCTTCATACGTGTCTGCAATGCCACTGCCACCCGTGTCACCACAGTACTTCTCAAGCTTTCTGAACATCTGCACTTTCCTTCCCTTGCATGGACAGGTCTGTCTTGTCTTGGGAGCAATTCTGCCAATTTAAATGTGACTGTGTTATACAGAGTAAAGTGATTAAAAAATAATTTGTTCCTTTTCTTGCTAGTTTACTAAGGGCAATAATCATGCTTGCTCATAGGTCAGTGACTGAATTGCCATCCAGATTTCTTTGCAGACCTCTAGTGAGAAGCCTTTTTAAAATTCCAACTGTTTATCATGATTACTAAAAGCCTTTTTAAGACCATCATGGCAGTTTAGGTACTATTAAATGACTGCCAGTGCCACTATGTGAAGAGGGCTTCCTAATGTTTCTCTCCTAATCTGAGAAAACACTAAGGAGCTTTTTACTGTAAGCGGTAACAAGCTGTTTCCTGTGAAGATGAAGCACCTGAGTGGCTGTACCAGGCGGTGATAGGTTTTCAGTGCTGACTCATGACTGCAGCTTTTTTTTTTTTTTTTTTTTAAAGAAACGGGGTCTTGCCAGTTTAGGCCAGCCTTGAATTCACTGTGTCAAACAGGGTTTTGCCTCGAGCTGCCTCAGCTTCCCAAGCGCTGGTATTACACATGTGTACTACCACCTCCAGTGTTTTGTTTAAACTCAGCCTTGCATGTACCCAGTTCTGGCATTTGGGGCATGACTCTTACTTACGTGACACTGGCCTTACTGTATTTTAATCCACTGATAGCACAGTCTAGGCTTTTAAAGTACTAGTGATCTTTAGCACTTGCTATGAAGTGCTAGACCGCAGTCTGGTGCCAGGCACTGTCCGGTGTGCCTGTCTCCTCACAAGAACCACAGAAACATATATTCTTACTTCCTATTTCCTGGAGGCAAAATTGGAGGCACCAAGATTCAGTAGTTGTTAAAAGCCCGAGTGGTAACCCAGCATTTAAAGTAGCCTTTCAGCCTTCACACCCTGACCATCCCACCTGCGTGTGACACCTACAGAATTTAAAGGCAGGCTGTGTAGCCCATCTTGGAGGAAGTGATCTGTAGACGATCTGATGCTGCTCACAGAAGCCCAGTCTCAGAACACACTGTAAATTGAATAGTGATTGGAAAACCAGTAATTGAATTTGTCAGTATCTTAAAAATACTGAAATGTTGAATGTCTCCCAACACCTTGCTTGCAGACTAGTAAGGTAAAATAGCGTGGCTCTGATTACAAATCTAAGTGGATTTTGATTTCAGAGGATTGGTCCTGAAGCACTATGGACTTTCTCTAGGAGGCAAAAATTAAATTTGAAGTAGGAGAGAGCTACATTATTTAGTGGGTTTTTTTCCCCCTTTGTAGTAAAGCATGACTCAAATCTGGGTTTCTCCCATGACTTCTTAAAGTGCTGGTATTTATTGGCATGGATTATAATTTGGCATTTGTTAAAGTCAGCTGGGCTGGGGGGATGGCTCAGCTCAGGGGCCTAACTGCAGGCCTGGCAAATGCAAGGTCCTGAGTTCAATCTTGATACAAAAAAAAAAAGCTGGGTGTAAGGGTGCACACCAGTGGTAACATTTGGGAGGCTGAGGCAGGACCATCAGTTTGAGGGCAGCCTACAGTTAGTGTGACCTGTCTTGAGAAAGAGCAAACACGATGAGTTTATCATGTGGAGTTGTAGTGATGTGATCCACAGGTGAAAGGGATAGGTCAGGAATAAGGACAAAAGTTAGACTAGGGTTGCAGGTGTATGATTTGAGATCTTAGTAAAAAGAGATGTTTCTGCCTTGTTACAGACCTAGCAATGTGGCCAGCTGGCTCTGGAAAAAAACCTGCAAATGTCAGTCTAATGTGCACACATCTGCCAGCACTGCATGCCTGCCCCTCAGTGTGCTTAGAGCCCTGGTTGCATGCACCATTGTGTGCCTGAGTACAGGGCCCATCCCTCTTCCCCGCAGGCACATGCTCCTTACAAGCATCCTGACACGTAGGGAGTGGGACCTAAGACTTCAGTGACAACACAGCCAAGAGCAGAGTAAGGTGGAATGAGTGCAGCAGTCTCTGGCAGGCACTTGGGAGAGTGGTCACTTTAGTATGGAAATTCTCAATGGAAGTGGATTAAACAGCCAGAGAAAAGTACTCAGTGGATTTTATTTGAAATATAGTTCTTAAATTTTTACAATACAGTGTACAGTATGACATTTCAAAATGAGTGTAGATAGAGGGTAACAGTACAAATGGGGATTAACAAGTCAGAATGGTTACTAAATCCCTGGTTTACGTTTTCTACACACATTCATAATACATTCAAATCATTTCTTATCAATAATTATTCCTTAGGCCATGAAAAAAAGGAAAAAAAAATCCAGACATCAATTTTCATAGAAAGCAAATCTGGATTAATCTAAATACTATATTCTTCCATTTGTTCTGACTTGTGAAAATGTAGGAAATGAAGATACTTCCTTACTTGGATTCCTTGAGTACAGCTCACTATTGGGTTAAGTGGTTAAGACCTTAACACTACAGTTTCCAAGCAGGACCACAGAGGGACAGGGGTAGAACTGGCCAGGGAAGCTTTCCAGCTAGATGGATAGCAGGCCTTTGCCCCATATTTGGACATCAACACAACTCAACCTTTCACTTTCTTTAGGGGCTGTGTTGAACATAAGCACACTGTCAGGAGAATTTACAAACTGATACATAAACATTTCTATCCTTCCACCACTGAAGAAGGCTAGCAGCTGTCATGACCTTACAGAAGTGCAGGACTTGTCATGAAAGCCATGTGCCTGTCTTCATAGGACATGGCTCTACCTACTGGTGGCCCTGTTAGCAGGTGGCACAACAGCCACTCACATGAAAACCTTGCATGAACCTAATGCAAAGTGTAAGTATTTGAAATAGTTATGAGATGCAATTCACAAAACTCCACTGTCAACCACAGACTACTTTTTATTGCTGAGAAAGTAAACTGCAGAAAACTGGAAAGATTAAGTGCTAAGTATACTCCTTGGTTTTCAAGGCTAAAAATGGGTTCAGTCCTATTCTGCTACATGCTGGAGTGTTTCAGAACTGAGGAGAGGGTAGGCACAGCATTCCTTTCCTCCACCTGTGAATGTTTCTAGGGAACATTATCTTGAAAATATTTCCAAATAAGACACATTGCTTAATTAAAGAGGCCATGCAAATTTGAACAGAAAAGGCAACAAACACAAACTACATTTGTTTCAATAAAATTCTGTAGAAGAGAAAAAAATCAACTATATACATGATACTAGACATACTACTCATTAATAACAATTGCTTGTGTTAAATTACATGATGTCAGTATTATTCCAGTGTTTAGCTTTGGTTAGAGGAAATGTAGCTAAAGTCATAAAAATAAAGGCATTCACATTTGAGGTTGTCAGTCACAAATCCCACTGTCCTTAAAGGCCTGAAAAGACTACAAATTGATTTTCCATGCCAATTACATATTTAAAGCTATGGTTATAGATGTACAAAAACCTCATTTAAACAAGCTATTGCATTCTAGTCATAAAGCAGATCTTGTTAGGAGAAAAACCTATTTTTATATACTTAATAACTTTTGTTTCCAATTTCTTTTCCTAAAATGTTCAAATAACTAAGGGCTTTCCTTCAGCTCTCAAAGTCAGTTTGTCACACTATTCCCCTAGTGTGTGTGTAATTTCATTCCAATGTTCAACAAGTATCAATGACCATTTATTAATATTAGTACACAATACAGCAGCTATGTTCATCAACAGAATTCCAGTTACCCACATGTGTAGCACAGTTACATACTGTGGTCACATGTAAAAATGTAAAAATTGTCAGATGTACTATGTCCTGCCAGGCATATAAAAATCTATCTGCATCATGAAGAATCTAGGTACCTTCTACATTCTATTGCAGTATTCAGATCAGAAAAAGGAAGCAAGGCTATCAAATCACTTGCAAACATCTCACAAAGTTTAGGATATTTTATACACATTTAACCACACTGGAGTCTGCTAGGTGGTGGTCTGATCCACAAAGTTGGAGCTCAAAAAAAACCTGAGACTGCTAATGGAACTTCTTCATTTTGAGTTAGAAGGCATATGTACGAATCCAAGCCTTAGCAAGCAGCTCCAAACCAAAGTGGCAACATTTGTTGTCTTTTTCCAGGTAGTCCTTCCTTTTGATGGCTAACCTAGTCTCCTAAGCAAACACTATTTTGCCTGGTACACAGAAGCATAGCCCCCCACAATATTCCCATGGAGTCATTTAAGTTAAAGTGTTAAATAACATCAATATTTATAACTATGTAAGCCACAAATTACTGTGTATATACATACAACTTTTTCACAGAAGTATGACTAAGCAGAAAAGATTTAGTTAGCTGATTAATAAAAAGTTTTAGCAGGATAAAATGGGACCTCTCTGTTGAAAGCTTCCATTTTAAATCCCTAAAGGAGGCAAGAGTCCCTAAAGCCATGTGTAGAGCATGAACGCCCACAACTGCCTGTGGGACTTTCTTCTCACAAGTTCAAGAGATCTAGGCACAGTCTGTACCCCATTCTACCATCCTCCTTCCTATCCTCCACTTCACTGAAGCCTCAGCTGCCTTCCTATGGCAGTTTGCTAAAACAAGTCTGCTCCTGCCACCGCATGGCTGTTCCCTCACCTCAGCCAGGTAGATGGTACCCACTGAGGTTCTGTGTCAAGTTTGTTAATTAATCGAAGCAATTCCTGATAGGCTTTATCGAGATCTGAATTCACAATGGCGGTGTCAAAGTAGTGGCCATTGTTCTGTTCCATCTCTCTAGTCTTCTCAATGATTTCTCTTAACTCTTCTGGCTGCAAAGAGAAAATAAAAATTGTGAGGGAATTCCTACCTTACCCAAACAGGATGAGTCAGGCAGTGTTATGGTTTGTGTCTAGTTGTCCCCCCCAAAGCCTCATGCAGTTATGGGGTGGCTTTTGGAGTTTGTGATTGATTCTTGATCCAATTCTGGGATTTTATGTGTGTTACACCATGGCCCTAGGGTGGATAATATGCATTACAATGAAAGGAGGGGAGAGGCTGGGAGCTGCTGGGCCTCTGCCTTGGAGCCAGCTGAGTGCCCACTGAAGCTTTCACTGTGAGCTAAATAAACCTTTTTTGCCTTAATTCTGGGTGTTGAACATTTTTGTCCTAGCAATGAGTGAAAAGTGAGACAGGTGGTTCAAGATAAGGACTATCCTTGCTTTGCTTTTTGTTTCTCAAAATACTCAACTGCTAGAGCTCCTTTTATTTATGGGTACAGGGTCTTGCTATGCAGCTTAGACTCACAGTGATCCTCTTTGCCTCCCTTGCCCTAGGATTATAGGCATGTGCCACCATGCCCACTTTCAGTGGCCAGCATGTGGTACCAGGGATTAAACTGATGTCCTAGCACTTGCCAGGCAAGCACTTAGACTGCAGAGCTATCTCCTCAGCCTTTCAATTCCTTTTAGATTATAAAGCACAGACTGTTACTTTGATTTTCCTACAAACATTTCCTTTCAAACATTACAGGGTACCATAACCTCTTTCTAAAAACATCTGTTAGTCAACCTTTCTGGTTGAAGAAAGGGCTCAAAGCATCCCCAACTCCTGGCTTCTGTAAACACAGAGGGCCTCCCTGTAGGTCTCCAGCCGAGTTAGTGGGAACATGACAAGAAAAGAGAATGGATAAAACAGTTTTTCTTTTTCTAAGAAAATCTCGCTCAAAATCTAAAACCTAATATACACTGGGGCATGGGGGAGGGAGGAGTATGCTGAAAACACTGAATTACTCCTGTTTTCAATACTGAAGGAATATCTTTAAGATGTCAAAGGTACCATGACAGAGTTTGGAGCTCTATACAGAGCAGACTATTTATTAAAATAGCATATGCAAAAAAGTGCTGTCAAGTATGAGCAAGCAGGGAGCAAGGCTATGCACAAGACTGATTCAGAACCCTCTGCCATCAGGCAGATGAGCTCAAGAGCCACGCTGCTCCCACATCACCCTGACACTGAAGATAACACAAGGGGAATGTTACAAAAAGTCACATCAATACTATACTGGGTTCACAAACAGTTTATATCATTTGGCATCCTGCAACAGAAGGAAAAGATGAAAAACACAAGTGCTTGTCCTGAGGCAGCTCCTTGTGTAGTGCTCTACTTTTCATTCTGGAATGCTGTGCCTCTGGAAGTAGCACACACAGTCCTTTGTTCCCCAGCAGGGACTCCACCACTGCACCTGAACACACTGTGACAGTTCTGTTAAATTGTGTTCCCACTTAATGCTCAAGATTAGCTTTATTATATTTAAGGCATCATTTCGCAAATGGCTTGTAAATTGAATGCCAAAAAGGCTTGTAAAATTAGTACTTCTTATCTGAACTTACTATTAAAGTTACAGTCCATGACAAATATGAAACACAATGCTTTCTCTCAAATATTTTGGAACTACAATGTCTATAGTCCAAAATGACCACCAGTTCATAGTCAAGCAATCATTCTCTCTCTCTCTCTTTTTTTTGCGGTACCGGGGATTGAACTCAGGACCTTGCACTTGCCAGGCAAGCACTTATTCTACTGAGCCATCTCCCCAGTCCTAAAGCAACCATTCTCAAATTGTGCAGAAAAGCTAGAGCACTTACTATTTTCTTAGTACAATTCATCCAATTAAACTGTTCTTATGCAGCACCCCTTTCATGAAGTGAGAAGCTTCAAAAGAGTGCTGCACTGATGGATGGCACAGCTAAGATTTTTTTTTTTTTAAAAAAAGGGGCATGGTGGCAGAGGCGTATAATCCCAGCAGGAGGACTGCTGTAGTTCAAGGCCAGCCTGAATTAGTGAGACCTTGTCTCAAAAAAAGAAAATATAAGTGGACTACAAGAAACAACCAGATATACCACCCTCCCTCTAACCAACAATACATTTTTATAGGTGTGCATGGAATGTTTACTAAGAGCATAGAGACTGTTATAAGGCTCAATTCAATTTTTAAAACATATCTGTCAGCATCTATTTTCTGGCCATAACGGAACTGTAAATCACAAAGGTATTTCTTAACATCCCCTAGTAGATAGAAATTAAACAACATATTTCTAAACAACCATGGGATAAATAAGAAACTGGCAAGGGGAATAGAAACAATTTCTTTTTTCTTCTTTTTTTTTTTTTTTTTTGCAGAAGCAGGGATTGAACTCAGGCCCTTGTGCTTGCCATGGAAGTACTTATTCTACTGAGCCATCTCCCCAGCCCCAACAATTTCGAATACAATGAATATATTTCAAAACTTATGGATGTGGGGTTGGGGAGATAGCTCAGCAGCAGAAGCATCTGCCTGACAAGGGTAAGGTCCCAAGTTTGATCCCCGGTTCTGTAAAAACAAACAACCAACCCCAGATGCAAATAAAGAATTGCTTACTTCAAAAAGAAGGTTTAAAATTTAAACTTTCATCTTTAGGAACTAGAAATGCAAGTTAAAGTCACAGTAAGTATACTAATAAAAATACACAAAAGTAGGACCAGGGAGATAGATCAGTGGAATAAGTGCTTGCCTAGCAAGCACAAGGTCCTGAGTTCAATCCCTGGTACCACCAAAAAAAAAAGCAAAAGTGAATTAAATAGAGAATAGACAAAAAATAAAAACAAAAGTCCACCTCGGTTTTTCTAAAGTGTTTCTGGTAATTTCATTTAATTTATCAACTTTAAGAATTTCCATTTTTACAGATAAGTCTGCTGGGATCTGGGTGAGGAAGTAGCAACTTTCTTGAGGTATAATTTATATAGCATACAATGTACCCATCTAACATTTATGACCGTTGGCATAGGGAGATAGCTCAGCAGCTTAAGTACCTGCCTGGCAAGCATAGGGACCTGAGTTCAATCTCCAGTACCAAAAACACAAAAATAAATACAAAAACATTTATGACCTCACAGTGCCTGTGCAGTGACAAGAGTTCTGCAATTGATACTACAACCAATTTTAGGACATTAGAACATTTTATCACCTATCCTAATCTGCAACCCCCAAATCCACACATCAGCATCCTTAGCCCTAAGCAACCACCCATGTCCCTTAGGTCTCAACAGATATGCCTACTTTGAACATTATGTATCAATGGAATCCTGCAGCCTGTGGTCAACTGAATCTGGCTTCTTTCACTTTGCACCTTTTTAAGGCTCACCCATGCTGAAGCATGTATCAGTACTTAATCACTTCTGAAAAATCTTAGGACCGGGGAGATAGCTCAGTAGAATGAGTGCTTGCCTGGCAAGCGTAGGGTCCTGAGTTCAATCCCCGGTCCTGCCAAAAACAACAACAAAAAGTATTAGAATAATCGTTTTGTCTTGATTATTGAATTCAGGCATCACAAATGTTAGGCAAATGCTCCATCGCTGAGCCACATCTTCAGTCCTATTTTTTTTTTTTGAAGATCTTGCCATGTCTATTGGCCAAGCTGGCCTAAATGCTTGTGCCTCAGACTATAGTGCTAGTATTAGGAATAGAAATGCAAATTAAAGTCACAGTAAGTATACTAATAAAAATATGTACCATCATGCCTTATTCTTCTTTTTGGTCTTTTTTTTTTTGTCTTTTTGAGACAGGGTCTCACTATGCAGTTCAGGCTGGCCTTAAGCTCGTTTTGTAGCTCAGGCTGGGCTCGAACTCACAACAATCCTCCTGCCTCAGCCTCCCTAGTGCTGGGATTACAGGCATGCGCCACCATGCCCGGCTTTTTTGGTCTTTTTAAGATAGGGTTTTACTGTGCAGTTCAGGCTGGCCTTGAACTGCCAGGAATGCTGGGATTACAGGGTGCATTACCACACCCAGCCTTCCTTTTTATTGCCTGGTTTTTTTTTTTTTTCTTTTGTAGTTTTAGGGAAAAGTCTACAGGGTGCTCAGGGTCTCACTATGTAGATCTGACTCACAGTGATTTACCTGTTTACAGCTTCCCAAGAGCTGGGATTATAGGTATGCTCTACCATGCCCAGTCTCAATTGTCCTCTCAGCATGCCTTGGAGGTGGGGCCGACTCAGCAGTCCTGGGGATCAAACCCCTGGGCTCTGTGCCTGCTTGCAGGCACTTTAATTTGCTGAGCTATTTGGCAGGTAGTATTACCTGTTTTTGGAGACTTACAATAAAGCTACAAAAGGGGCTGGGAGATGGCTCAGTAGAATAAGTGCTTCCCTGGCAAGTGCAAGGGCCTGAGATCAATCCCAGATTCCAAGACAAGAAAGAAAGAAAGAGAGAGAGAGAGAGAAGGAAGGAAGGAAGGAAGGAAGGAAGGAAGGAAGGAAGGAAGGAAGGAAGGAAGAAAGAAACAAAGAAAGAAAGAAAGAAAGAAAGAAAGAAAGAAAGAAAGAAAGAAAGAAAGAAAGAAAGAAAGAAAGAAAAGAAAAGAAAAGAAAAGAAAAATGGACGGATGGGCCCCCTCAGGATGTATCTCAATGTAAAGGCCTTGGGTTCACTCTCCAGTGTCCCAAGCAAAATAAAACAGAACAAAAAAATTCTTATAAGAATTTTTAAAAGAAAGCCAACTCAATTCTTAAATGAGAAGGCTTAAGGCATTTCACAAAAGAATATGCTCAAATAAGAATATAAGAAAATAAGGTCCAGCCAAATAGCTCAGCAGTTTAAAGCATCTGCATAGCAGGCACAGGGACCAGGGGTTTGATCCCCAGTACTGCGCTGTCCCGCCCTCAGGGCATGCTGAGATGGCAATTGAGACTGGGTGTGGTGGAGCATGCCTGTAATCCCAGATCTTGGGAGGCTGTAAAACATTATAAATAAAATAAGTCTCTCTCTTTTTTTGGTACTGGGACTCAAACTCATGACATTGAGCTTGCCAGGCAGGTGCTGTGCAACTAAGCTATATCCCTGACCCAGGAAAATACAAATAAAAATCATAAGGATAACACTTCACATCTATTGAAATGGCTGAAAATTTGCATGTTGACAACAGCAAAAGTCAATAAGGATAAAGACTACTGAAATCATCACACATTGGTGGCAAGAGCAAGAAATAGCACATTTTTAAAAAGATAAACAGTTTTTATGCAGTTAAAACACATATCTCATATGTATATATATATTTTTTTGTCTTTTTTTTTTTTTTTTTTTTTTTTTTTTTGAGACAGGGTCTCATTGTGCAGTTCAGGCTGGCTTTGAGCTCACTTTGTAGCTCAGGCTGGTCCCGAACTCACAACAATCCTCCTGCCTCAGCCTCCTGAGTGCTGGGATTACAGGCATGCACCACCACGCCCGGCTCACATATCTCATATGTAGCAATTCTTTTATGTATGTGTCCAAGAGAAATGAAAACATGTGCATCAAAAGACTACCTGAATGTTTGATCATGCTAGCTCAAAACTGGAAACAACTCAAGTGTTTTCAACCAGAGAATGGATTTTAAAAAACCTTTCTTTTTTGGTCTTTCTTTAGAGGACTAATACCTAGAATATGTAAAGAACTAAAGGGCTGGGGAGATAGCTTGGTGGCATAAGCACCTGCTTGGCAAGCTCAAGGTCCTGAATTTGATCCCTGGTGCATGCCATGCCAGCCATTGAAACTGGACATGGTGGCACATGCCCATAATCCCAGCACTGAGAAGGCTGAAACAGGAGGATCACTGTGAGTCTGAACTGTGTATTGAGACCTGGTATTGAAAGAAAAAATAAAAAAATTTAAAAACAGAAAAACTGAGTAAAGAACTAAAAAACACATTAAAAAATCCCCAAATGAAAGACCCACTTTAAAAAATGAGCAATATGAAGTGAGTAGTCTTCAATCTAGGTCTCAGTATGCCCTGAGAGCAGAACAGCATGGCACACCGGGGATCGAACCCTGGTCGCTGTATCTGCCTAAGCAGGCACTTTAATCCAATGAGCTATCTGGCCAGCCCTCATTTTACAACTTAAAGTTAATACTTTCTTGATTAATATATCTGTATATTATCACTCACTGAATTATCAATAATTTTTAGGATAACATGAACTATTTTAACAGAATAGATATAATTTTAAAGAGCTTTTCTTCTCAAAGTTTTGATGAAAAAAACTCAGCTCTAACGTCTACCACTGTGGGCTACTAAAGAGAAATGTGGGTAATTCCTGAGTTTGCTGAACACATTGTAGTGGGTTTGGTCCACATGATTCCTTTCCAAGTGTTACAAGATACATAAAGATTTACATTTGGAATTAGCAACTGGAAGAGCACCTTGCTGCTTCAGAGAGCTGCCACAGTACCGCTAGTGGCAAAGAGGGTAACTTGGAGCAAGTGATAGTGCAAAAAGAAGAATCAGTTTGAAAAGTGAAGATGATGTACTTTTTAAAAATCTTTTATTTATATGGTACAGGGTCTTGTTATGCAGCTCAGACTCATGATCCTCCTGTTTCAGCTTCCCCAGTGCTGGGATTACATGTGTGTACCACCACACCCAGCTCAGTGTGCTGGGGGTTCTGGGGCTGGCATGCGGTACTGAGGATCAAACCCGGGTCCTTGCACTCACCAGGCAGGCACTTAGAGTGCTGAGCTATCTCTCCAGCCATGATGTATTTTTTAAACATAATGACTAGCAAGGTCTGCATTGTATCATGTGTACCATCAATGAAAACATACAATAATGTAACAACTTTACCTTTGGATTCTTGCCCTCTTTGGCCAGTAAGGCACGAAGTCTTTCTTGGGAAGGGGGTGCGATGAAGATAATATATGGTTTCAAATCTGAATTCCGGAGGGTTTTCAAAGACTGTTAATAAAGATAACCAGATTTTTAAAATAATTTTTATCATCCTTGGAACATAATAAAGTCATTTTAAAAAATACTTCCAATTAATGTTTCTAAATATCTTCATAACTACTATTCACAACAATGTAACATCATTTCAGTAACTGTTAATATGATATAACTCTAATTCATATATATTACCTTGCTCTTTTAAGTAATGAAATATAAGTAACACAAACAATAACTATGTGATGCTAAAAAGACTATATACAGATTATAATCATATTAAAATCCATATTGGAGGAATTAGAATCAAGATAATTACCCTATTGCCAGGCTTACTTAAGTAAAATTAGAGAAAAAAACTTCATGTACACATGCCAAAGAAAATTCTGAGAAAGAACATCCAAGAAAACAAGACTGTCTGAATTTTTTTTTTTTTTTTTTTTGGGCGAACTAGGGATTAAACTCAGGGCCTTGCGTTTGTCAGGGAAGTGCATATTCCACTGAGCTATCTCCCTGGCCCCAAGATTGTCTGAATTAATAGCTATCATTTTCACTTTGTCTTCATCATTGTGTCACTGTACGTCCTCACACTGAAGCCCTTTACCTAAAAGGGAGATTATGTATAGGGACATGTCCTTTTCTATCTAAAAACATTAAGATAATAATTTGCTGAATTACTCCGAGTTCTTTGGTAAAATCTGTTCTTCCAAATAAAAAGGAATTCTAAAGGAATAAAAACATTCATACATCCCATAGATAACTTTTATAATAAAAATAGTAATAAACTGTCTTTATCCACTGAAATCTCAGAGCCTATTTAGTATTTTAATAGCCATTTTAGAATCTGTTCTCCTTTTTAATAATGACCACTGCTAATGAAACCTGAGTTGATATTAGCAACATTCTACCAACTTAAGGAAAATTGTGTGCTGAAGTTGAACAAAAAACCTTTTGGACAACAAATGTAATTTGTACTTTTACTCTACTTATATAGAAACTGAAGACAAAGTTGCATTGGTTAGTTTCTGCTTAGTCAAATAACTGAAATTGAGGTTTTCTTATTTACATAAAAATCTAAGTATTCATTGTGATACTTATTAATAATTGAACACTGGCATTTAAAATGTTAAAAATAACCTGTAAATTTTTTGATTTGTCTTAGACCAAAATCAGAAAAGGCAACTTCTAATAGTCTTAAAACACTTAGAAATATTGTCAATATCACAGTATATTGTAAGTTTCAGAAAATATACACATGTAAAGTGATATTTCAGCAGCCTGCTGAATTTTATTTAGCAAATTACTGGGAAAACAGTGTGAGAACTTAATGAAGCTCTGTTATTTTTAGAATAAACTAGTTTTTACTAGATTACTTTCCAAAACATATGTTCTGTTATGTCCGGCGCCGCTCCCGTCCCGCGGAAGAAGACACTAAGGCACCTTGTAACGGGTTCAGCAAGCCTTTATCGAGTGGTATGCAAGCCTCTACATGCGTCCGCTAGCCGCGGCGTCCTACGTGCAAGCAACTATCAGGTGGGATGCAAGCCTCTACATGTGTCCGCTACCCGCGGCTCCTACCGTGCAAGCAACAATGAACTTCCTGCCAGAGCGAGCTATATAGGTTTCATAGATCAATCACAGTTGTACATGTGTTCGCATATCATTGGCAGAGTCACAAAAGTGGCGGGCATTTCCCTAAATAGGCGGGACCCAG
>PVKA01021587.1:0-38451 GCA_004027165.1 Ctenomys sociabilis | reverse complement strand
AATCTGTTCACCCCTTTATGTTCCCAAAGCCTTCTATGTTTAGCCCATCACACTGAACTCCAATTGTATATTTCTTTTCTTTTTCTTTTTTTTTTTTTTTTTTTTGGTGCAGGGTCTCACTATGCATGCAGCCCACATTCATAGCGATTTTCCTGCTTTTTGCCTCCCATGTGCTGGGATTACAGGCGCGCGCCACCGCGCCCGATTGCATCGCCGGCTCAGCACACCCGAAGGCGGGGCCGGCGCGGCTGGGGGAACCAAGGATAGAACACTGGTTCCTGCGCTTACCTAAGCAAGCGCTTAGTCTGCTGAGCTATACCGCCGGCCCTTCTTTTTTTTTTTTTTTAATGTACTTAGTACAGGGCCTCTAGGGTCTCACTACACAGATTGTACTGATCTTCCTGTTTTTCAGCCTCCCAATCATCCCAGCATACCTAGTCTAATTGCCATCTCCTGAGAGATGCCCTAGGGGGCAGGTCTGGCAAGGTAGATTAAATCCTGGATCCCTGCATCTACCTAAGCAGGTGCTTTAATCCACTGAGCTATCTGGTTGGCCTCCAACTGTATATTTCTTCCATTTTTCCATCTGCATTAAGCTCTTTTATTAATCCCTAATCTGTAGCACTTAGCCTAGTTCTTAGGAAGATGTGGGATAGAGACCTAAATGAGTAACTTTACAAAAAAAACTCACTCCTTTTAAATAGGTCCTTCTAATTGCTTAAAGATTCTTCACTAAGACAATTTCTGTTAATGTTGTCTTCATCACAAACAGATGAAACTCTAAGGGCTCTGCTCTAGGTAAGCCATTTCAGTCATTTTGTAAATTTCAAATTCACAGAGCAATTTTTCTGCAATTTGCCAATTGCCAAATTAGGTTGTCTGGTCTATAAATATGTATGTAGTCTTAAATATAATACTGACTTCCATTAATGAGTATTATATGGTTATGTAAATTCTCTAAACCTTAGTGTCTTGATGTAAAATTTAAATGAGTGCTGAATTTATAGTGGATTTATCAGACAACTACACAGTACCATATAACAGTTGTATTAGTATTAAATATAATACAGCACAATAAATATCTATTGAATGTTAATAAGAGTATCTCATCTAACCTGTAAGATAAAAAAAGTATAGATATGGGGCACTGTGACAGAGGATTTTATAAAAAATATTTTCAAAGAGATATAGAATAATCCCTTATAGAGAACTGTGATCTTATAGTATAAAGACAATATTTTATATTTTATTAATTCTTTGGACTAAAAAGCTAAGAGATGAAACTTGAAATTTTAAGCTCTGTTAAGATCACTGAACTTTACATTAGATCTAATTTTTATTCTTATTAAAAGACAGGTGCTAACTATTCTAACTATTATTATGCTATATAATATAAGAGGCATTACTATATGACCATGGCATTATGAAAACAGAGGCTAACATTTATTGAATGCTATCTTGGGGCTAAATATTCTGCTCAGTACTGAGCATGCATCATGATTTTTACTTGGAGAATCTCATTTAATATTCACACTGATAAGACTAGGTATTCTTTAATTTCATCAACTATTGAAGTGTGAAGGTGTGAAGCTCAAAGGTCACAAGATAAATTAGAAAGCTAGCGTTTTTTTCTTTTTTTTTTGTATTTTAGGGAAGGGTCTACAGAGTGTTCAGAGTATCATTACTAGATCTGAATTGTAGTGATCTGCCTGTTTGCAGCCTCCCAAGAGCTGAGATTATAGCTCAGCCTCAATTGCCCTCTCAGCATGCCCTGGGGTTGGGGCTGGCACAGCATTCCTGGGGATGGAACCCTCAGACCCTGTGCCTGCTTGCAGGCTCTTTAATCTGCTGAGCTATTTAAAAAGCCAGTCTTGAATTCTGAAACTTTTATTTTATTTTTTGAAACTTTTATTTTAGGGTTTGTGCTCTTCACAAGTAGTTAGTATTTCTTCTATAATAATGAAAGACACATTAGATTTAAATTCTAATTAATTTTGTCACATATTTTGGAAAACCTTTGGTAAGTCACTTTTTTATTTAGCAGAGGCAAGGTGATGAATAAAATTTGAGTAAATTGTAAAAAAAGCAGTACAGCAGTACTCAGCTTACTGCTCTCTTTTCCTGGTTTGGAGAAAAATTGAGTAGAAGTATGGAGAAAGAGATTATGGAAAAAAATATGCTTACTTTGAGGCTTCTCTCTGTAAGTCAAAGAGAAATGTTTTTTTTTTTTTTTTTGGTGGAACTGAGGACTGAACTCAGGGAAGCACTTATTCTACTGAGCCATCTCCCCAGCCCCCAAGAAATGCTGTTTTAACAGAAATTTTTAAGTCTTTTTGGAATAGACTATCACTGACCAGATTTTCATAACAGTTCAACTTTCTGTTTCCCACAGTCTATTAAGGCTATCATTATTGTATAGTATAAAAATAAATCACTCAGCCAAATGACAGAGCTAGAGTGCTATTCTAGCATACTCAATTTGTTCCCCTCAAATTAGCAGTACCCCTATATTAAGATGAAGTTTAATACTATATTTTAAATTTTCAAGTATCAGAGGCATAAGGCACAGGGATCAACTCTGTTGCCTTTCCTAACTGCTCTAAACTGTGCATAAATGTATAGGGAAATCATGTGTCTCTTTCTTGCTTCAACAGGTTATGTGGCACTTTATTTATCCCTGGCAAATTATTTATCTCATAGTATAAAGGCAGATAGGAAGACTTACCTTCTACTCGTTTTTTGTGAAGTGGAGGTCGTCCTTTCTTATTTCTTACTGAGGAGGTTTTGCTGCTGCTGCTTCCACTGTTTACAGACATCCTATCATCTTCGCCACCAGTGACTAATGAATTTCTATAAGAGATGAGTGGAAGCCATACATCTTCCCTTCTTTCCATCATCTGCTCAGTAAGGAACTTCTCTAGATATGAATGGCTAGAAATATAATAGAAAAAGCAAGTGATTTTCATGTACATAGTTCATGCATCATTTAATTATTATTTTTTTTCCCTCGATCTCAGACTGCAGATTCCGAAGAACCCTAAAGGCAGACATTAACTGTGCCACCTTGGAAAGAAAGACTGACAATTTGTTTTGCTTCCAATATTTCTGGAATACTTTCCAGAGAAATGTGTATGTGTTCTTTCCTACATTTTTTCTTTTGCTTTTATATACTACTGGGGAAAAAAAACCCAGGAGTTTGACCCTAAAGATCATCAAGATTTCTTTCAAGGTGTTCAGATCAGGGTAGAAACTGAAATACTGAAGTAAGGATGTGAGCATACCACAACAAGCATCTTACAGGTACAGATTATAAAAGACAGTAAGTAAAGTCTTTTCTTGGGGGGGAAGGGTATACAAGGCATTAAGGGTCTCACTACTAGATTAGACTCATAGTGATCTGCCTGTTTACAGCCTCCCAAGAGCTGGGATTATAGGCATGTGCCACCATGCCCAGTCTCAGTATGTAAAGTCTTTGCAAATTGTTATGAGGGCATATATTAAATGGGAGAAAAATTTATTAAGAAAGTGTACTAAATCTTGGTAGCAAAAACAAGAGTTACAACCCATTTAAATCACAAAGTGTTCTCTTCCCTTGTTCTCTCCCTGAAGCTCTGTGCTATAGACACTGTTCTGGGCAGGTGGCTAAGAAGGGGGGCTGTCCTTTTCCCCAGCCCTCAGTCTAGGGTTACCCTGAAAGGAGTACACTATTTACTTTTATCACCCACTAAACCTGTGATGCAGAAGTTCTATTGTGAGCAACAGCTTGAAACCAAAAACCAAACCAAAACAATACCAAGGTTCCTTTTTTTTTCCATTTTGCAGAACTGGGGATTTAACTCAGGCCCTTGTGCTTGCCAGGGAAATGCATATTCCACTAAGCCATCTTCCCAGCCCCTGTAAAGGTTTTTTTTTTTTTTTTCCTATCCAGCTTCAACTTACAGGATAGAAGCTCTTATCATATGCACATATGGTAAGAATATTGGGACTCTGAATAGTGTATGCTGACTATAACCTTAGCTAGATGGAAAATGAGGGAGGAAGAGGCAGGATAATCCTAAATTTGAGGTGAGGGTAGGGGCTATAGTTTAGCAGGCACAGTACCTGCCTGGCAAGTGTGAATCATGAGTTTTGATTCCCAGTACCAAAAAAAAAGTTTGAGACTGGTCTTGTACAACTTTGCAAGACCTTGCTCTCTTGGGATAGGTAATTTCTTGGATATGTTAATCAGCTTAATTACAATCGTTTTATAACATATCAAAACATGTTTCAGGGGCTGGGGAGATAGCTCAGCGGTATAAGCGCCTGCACCTGGCAAGCACTAAATTCAATCCCTGGTACCAGATGCTGTGGCAGCTTGGAACCAGATGTGGTGTGCATGCCTGTAATTCCAGTGCTAGGGAGGCTGAGACAGGAGGATTGCTGTGAGTTAGAGACCAAGCCTGGGGGCTAAAAGAGCAAGCACAGGGTCAGTTTGAACTGATTAGCAAGATCCTCTATATCAACAAAACAAACAAAACATAATGTTATATACTTTAAGTATACACAATTTTTACTTTTTGAACAAGGAACAAAAGCTCCCCAAATACAAAGTGATTCTTCATTTTAAAACTGCTAAAAGTATGAGTACAGTCTACCATGTCCTTGTGCTTATGCTGTTCTGTGACATGCTTTTTTCATCTCAGCTCTAGAAGAATGGCTCATTTACAGTTCTTGGTGATCATTAATAGGCTGGTAGGATATCATGGCATTTCCTGTTTTATATGGAAGGGCAGCATTATATTTTTTATTCCTTTGTTTAAGAAACTGTTATGCTTAAGAGCCCTCCAAATAGCTTAGTGGATTAAAGCGCCTCCTTAGGCAAATGCAGGGGCAGAGAAGATGATTGAGACTGGGAGTGGTAGCATGCCCCTATAACCCCAGCACTTGGGAGGCTGAAAACAGGAGGATCACTACAAGTCCAATCTACATAGTGAGATCCTGTAGACCATGTACTAACTACATTTAAAAAAAAAACAAAAAACAAAACTGTTATGCTTAAGATAAGAATCTTGTGTACAGGCTTCAAATGTTGCCCCACTCAGAAGTAACCTGACAGGCATCTTCAAAATTACTAGTCCTTAGCTTAAAACATGGGGTAAGAGGTAAGTACATTAAGTCAGGCCAGTAGCTATCAAGCTGCATGTGTACCCATCTGTATGTGTATAAAAGCTGTCTATAACCTTCAATTAGTTAAGTGGTATTTGCTGATCAAGGAGTGACTTCAAGGTCCCTAAGTCAAATATTAAAAGGTGAAACAGATCCAGCAGAGATTATCAGAAATGCACACGACAGAAAAATTTACTAAGTTTGTTCATCCATATAATTAAACAAATGACCAGAGTAAACAAGGCTTTAGAAAGAAAAGTGAATTAGTATCAATACTAGTTAAATAATTACTTCACAATCTATATTATCTAAAATGTCCAGTTTTCAAGAAAAATGTATGAGATACGCTAGGAAACAGAGAAATATGATATATAGATTAGGAAAAAAAATCAAGGAATAGGAAAATGGTCTACAAAATTTCAAAGTAACTATCTAAAGAACTAGAAAAGCCATATCTAAAGAACTGAAGAAACTGTGATGACAATCTTATGAAATTCAGAATATGAGTTAAAAACAAAAACAAAAAGCACCAAACAAAAGTTCTTTTTGTTATTATTTTTGGTGTTGGGGATGGAACGCAGAGATTTATGCCTACCATGCTCTACTACTGAGCTACACCCACAGCTGCCAAATGGAAATTCTGCAGTTGAAAAGTTCAATATAAGAGAAACTAAAAATATACTATATAGGAGGTCAACAGTAGGTCTGAGCTAGAAAAAGAATCAAACTTGAAGATATTACTAAGGGAGTATACAAACTGAAAAGAGAAAAAAGAATGAAGAAAAATGAATAAATCCCAAGAGAAATGTGAGACATCATTAATAGTGCTGACATTTACAGTAGGAATACTACAGAAGTAGAAAAAAAATTGACTAAAACCCTCCTACATTTGAGAAAACACATTAATCTACAAATCCACAAAGGTCCAGAAATTTCAAACAAATGCAAAAAAATTCAGATACATTCTAAACAGGAAAAATGCTAACAGCCAAATATTAAAAGAAAATCTTAAAAGCAGTAAAAGTTACTCATTATGTAACAAAATAGATGTACTATGTATAACAATATCACAAAAAAGGAAGGAAGGAAATGGAGTTATATTGAAGTAAAGTTTCTATACTTCCTTAGAAATGAATTTAATAAAATTAAGACCAATTTCTCATCAACAGCTAGAAAGCTGCAGGGAGGCCAGAAGGCAGTGTGGAATGACACAAAGTGTTGAAAGTAAAAGCAATGAATTTTTACTGCCAAGGGGATGGAACTCAGGACCTTGTGACTACACTACAATGGCTGTATCATTAGCCCTCAAATAATGATTGTATCCAAGATCAGTGCTTCAAAACTAAAGAGAAAAT
The DNA here is from genome assembly GCA_004027165.1 of Ctenomys sociabilis. Taxonomy (NCBI): domain Eukaryota; kingdom Metazoa; phylum Chordata; class Mammalia; order Rodentia; family Ctenomyidae; genus Ctenomys; species Ctenomys sociabilis. The sequence continues at coordinate 31,951 of PVKA01021587.1, read as the reverse complement.
ATATTCTCAAATATAAAAATTCTGATCAATTTGTTGCTAGTAAACTTGTCTTAGAAGAACTATTCAAGGAAGCTCTTCAAGCTGAATACAAATACTAGAAGATAATCTAAATGTATATGAAGAAACACAGAATGCCAATAAAGGTAACTATGTAGGCAGTTATAGAAGTCCACATAACTTGATGCTCAGTTATCCTTTATTTTCTTAATTAATAAATTTATTATTGGGCAACAATACATTATCTCATTGGGGCAATAAGAAATATTTCATAATAAGTAAAAAGTGGTAGGTGCAAGAAAAGCTATATTACACTACTCAAATAGTGATTCAAATCCATAGGAAGAAATGAAGAGAACCAGAAATGGTATATAGGAAGGTTAAAAGCCCAGAAACGGCCAGGGAGATGGCTCAGTGGAATAAGTGCTTCCCTGGCAAGCGCAAGGGCCTGAGTTCAATCCTTGGTTCCACCAAAAAAAAAAAAAAAAAAAAAAAAAAAAAAAAAAAAAAAAAAAAAAAAAAAAAAAAAAAAAAAAAAAAAAAAGTAAAAGCCCAGAAACATATATGAGCTTTCCCTTATGATTTCAGCCTCTAAAGATTATATCAAATAATAATTATAGCATTGGGCTTGTAACAAATAGATGTACTATGTATAACAATATCACAAAAAAGGAAGGAAGGAAGGAAATGGAGTTATATTGAAGTAAAGTTTCTATACTTCCTTAGAAATGAATTAGAATAAATCTGAATAGTTGGAGGATACAGCTCAGTGGCACAGTGCCTGCCTAGAGTGTGAGGTCCTGAGTTAGATTCCTGGTACCAACTCCCCCCCCTAAAATAACCAACCAACTGAACAAAAAACTCACCTTAAAAAACTCCCCCTAAACTGAACTAAATTATGGTACGATGTATATTGTACAGTTTGGGAAAATCACAAAGAACAACAAAATACAATTCAGGCGCACTAAAGTAATTAAAATATTACACTAGAAAATAAACATCCACTCAATATGAAAGGAGGCAGTAAGAAAGAATGAAAAAACAAAATTAAAAATGCAAAGGAAGTATAGATAACAAAAAGCTTAATACCAGAGATTGTCACCCAAATTAACAGCAACAACAAATATGACCCAGCTATATGCTATCTACATGAAACACACTTCAGATTCATGAGTTACACTAATAGCAAAGTTTACTGGGGAAAAATATATTTTATGATGATATGAGTCCTATTAGGAAGACATGCTATTTAAAATGTCTATTAACAGAGCTCCAATGAAACTAAAAAACTGGGAGAACTGAAAGGACAAATAGGTAACTCAATAAAAATAGTTGGTGTCTTCAACACTTTACTTTTCCATGGATAGAGAGGCTGAGGGAAAAGTTTAGTGGCAGAGAATGTGCATAACATCTGTGAGGCTTTGAAATTCAATCCCATCATCACAAGCAAAACAAAACATAAATATACACCTTCTCCCCCGAAAAAGGGAAAAAATGTATTGTACAAATAGGCAAAAGATTAACAAGGAAACAGAAGATTTATAAAACACTATAAAGCTAGGCATGATTGCACATGCCTATAATCCCAGCACTGGGGATGTGGATACAGGAAGATACCTTCAAATTCAAGGCCAGCCTGAACTACATAATAACACCCTGTCTCAAAAACCAAACTGAACTGAACAGAACAGAACTGAACTGAACTAAACTAAGCCAAACCATTGAAACAAAAAACCCAAAGAGCCAAAAATAATGGTGTATGCCTGCAATCCTAGCACTAGGCTGAAGCAAGAGGGCTGTCAGGAGCTTGAGGCTATCCTAGGGTACAACGACGAGTTCATGACCAGACTGAACTACACAGTGAGACCCTGTTTCAAAAAAATAGAACAAACCTGTAAACAACAAATAAAACTATAAATTAGCTAAACTGAACAAACTGTAGAACAAAACTCCACCCAGCAACTTAAGAATACAAGAGGTAATCAACATATATGGTGCATATTTAAATTGAAAAATCTACGATAACAAGACATTAATCCCAAGTCTCTCTTCCCTCCGAATACACTTATCCCATTTTTATTGCAACTTTCTGCAGCAGTTCTGAAAGTCCTTTTTTGTCAGTGTCTACAAAATATGATAAAAAATACAGTGAATGCTGCTACTAAATGCCATCAATGGAAAGGCAGGCTTGTAAAATTATGTTGTGTCCTCATCCATCTTATTCACTGGATTGAGCACTCTGCAACTCTTGGCTCTTCCCAAAGACATACTGTCCATGGCCAGGTAAATAGTTGAGTTGATGCAGGACACAAAGCATTAATAGCAGAACTAAACATTCAGGAAAGAAGATTCCACAAGTGGCTGTAAGTGTCTCTGAAGTGATGGGTAGTATGTTGAGGGGGATTTGTGGCAATTTGTCTTTTACTGCAACTCATTAAAAAATTTAAATATTCACTATATTTTCCCATCATACATTTTTTTTTCTCAAAGATACAAGAATCATTCTCTAGGATAGGCCATATGTTGTTTTATAAAACAAACATCAATAAATTTAAGAAGATTAAGGTCAACAATTCATGACCTTTTACTACAACATAATGAAATTAGAAATCAGTAATGGAAAAAAAATTTGGTAATTTACAAAAACTCAGTCCCAGACTCATGAGCATTTGAGTTATGAACTTTTTAATTTAATTAAGGTATAGGGTCTCACTACACAGCTTGGACTCATAATGATCCTCCTGTCTCAGCCTCTCCAGAGCTGGGATTACAGGTATGTGCCATGGTGTCCGGTTTCAGTGGCTGGCCATAGTGCATGGCTGGCATGGCATGTGGTACCTGGGATCAAACCTGGGTCCTCGCACTTGCTAGGCAGGTGCTAATACCACTGAGCTATCTCCCGAGGCCTGAGTTATGAGCTTTCACAGATACATTGTCCTTGAATGGAATTTGAATGTTGAGGACTTACTGCATATGAAAATTAAATGAAATAGTCCTAAAAAACCAATCATTTACGGAAGAAATAACAACTGAAGTGAGAAGGCAGAGATGTATGCAAACGAAAGTAATATAGTTTAAAGATACAGGATGCTAAAGTCCTCTTCAGCAGAAAATGACAGATTCAAAATGTCTAATGATTCAGGGCTGAGGAGACAGCTCAGTAGAATAAGCTCCTGCCTGGCAAGAACAGTGTCCTGAGGTCAATCCCCAGTACCAAAAAGAAAAAAAGTTTTCAGGTTCATAGATGAGGGACCAAGGTGGCTGAGTAAGATCTTTCAGAAATCAACATAAACTAATTTAAACAGTTATTTACACACCAAAGTGCCTTCACAAGAGCTAAGAAAGTGAGGTGAGAGATCATAGTGCTTGCTTTAAAGATACATTAAAGGGCCGGCGAGATAGCTCAGTGGACTAAGCACATGCTTTGACAAGTGCAGGGACCAGAGTTAGATCTCTAGCCCTGCCTCCAGGGTGCACTAAGCTGTGACAGAGTCCAGGCATGGCAAAACACGCCTATAATTCCAGTGTGCCAGGGAGACTGAAAACAGGAAGATCACCACAAATCTGATCTGTGTAGTGAGACCCTGTACTAAATACACAAATTAAAAAATACATTAAAGACAGTTGTGACAGCAAATTGTCTGTAATCTCAGCTAGTTGGGAGGCTGAGGCAGGAGAGTCACAAGTTCAAGCCAAGGCTGACTAGCTCAATAAGATACTGTCTCAAAAAGTAGCAGACGGGGAGATATGGCTCAGGGGCTCCGTATCTGCCTGACAAACTCAAGGTCTTCAGTTTGAGCAGTGGTACAAAAAAACAAAAAACGAACAAAAAACCCAGAAAATAAAAAGTAGCTCAGTGTCCAATCCTCAGTACAAGGAAAAAAAAAAAAGGAGAATACACACAGACACATACACCAAATACAATACCCACACCATCCGCTTACATCTCCTTATCTCACTCCTTAAAATCAGGACAGATGCCTGAAGCTCAGGAAAAGGAGAAAGAAGCCCAGGCCTTAGCTATGAAATTAAATTTAGCCTGGTGAAGCCAAGTGCTGGACCAAGCCCCAGAAAAGCTGGGGCTCATGCCATGACCCACTAACTGAGCGCCCAGAGTTTTGTAAGCCCTCTGAGTAATGAGACTGTCACTACCATTGCACCTGCAACTCTAGGAAGCAGAGTTCAGAATAGTACTCTGCTAACATAGAATTTTGCCTTAGAGCCAAGTGCTGGATTCATGCAGGTGGGCCCTGGAACTAGATAATAAAACAAAGCCTCATTGTATGTGGGACAGATACAGCCTCTAGTTCTTCCCTGGTGCTAGGTGGAAATCTGCATGCAGGTGAGATACTCAAGTTTTGGCTTGTACTGCCAGCCATGGGGTGGGCCTGGGTGTACTTTCCTTCTTCTAGATTGTGAAGTATCTGTGTGGCTGTGAGACTCAGGTGAAATCTAACTCTGTATCAGCCTTGGTAAGAGTATGACACAAACATTGTGTTGGTGGTCAAGAGCTTGGGGCTAGTTCCTCCATGGCAATTATACCCACAGCAGGCAGTGTCTTATAATTTGTCACTGAAGATTGGTGATAATAGATGAGGACTCTGGGCCTTCCTTGTCTCAGAGAAAGGGTTGCAGGGCTGGACCACCCTTTTTAGCTACTCTGCTAGTTTATGCTAAAGAACACAGCAACTGAAGATTTGGATCAAATCTGGGTTTGGATTGCCCTGTAATCCTGAAATGTTACAACATACCAACAGTGGACTTTAAGAAAACCTGGAGATATACCTGGGTAGCCTAGGTCTACTGCTAAAACAGCGGAAGTGGCTACAGGCTGAAAGAGAATAAATAGCCTCTTACAATTCCTGGAAAGACAAAGACCAGATTAGAAGACTGGGACAAATACTCTTTCATAGTGTAGCTGACATTTCATACTACAAACATCAAGAACTTCCAGGCAACCAAGACTTTCCCTAAATGTTAAAATCAGACACTAAAATCTGACCAGATGGAACCAGTATGGCAAACTCTTGGAAGAATTCCTTTTGAAAGAATTCAGTGAACTTTGAGAACACAGAGAAACAGAAACACAGCATTTAAAAAAATCCTAGCACTAAAAAGTATACTAAATGAAAACAAAATCACAATAGAAGTCTTCATACACAGGACAGAAGAATTAGTGAATTGCTTTTGGAAATATGTAGTTGGAAGAGATAAGAGAATGAAGAGGACTGAAAAGAGCTTACAGAAATCTGAGGACTGTATCAAAGGAGCAAATATTTGGGTTACTAGTGTCAGAAGAAGAAAATGCAAGTCCTTAAAAGTCGAACACTTACTTTACAGTCCAGGAAAGAAAAGCTTAAGATTGCAAAGTACTAAAGAAAGAAAACCCTGCCCCCCCCCCCCCAATAACTACACCCAGCAAAGTTATTTTTTAAAGTGGAGAAGAGATAAAGATATTTACAAATAAAAAGCTGAGATTATGTATCTCTATCAGATATAGTCCTTCCAAAAATGCTAAAAGGAGTTCTAATCCAGAAGTGATATTAGTAATTAAGAAGGAAATACTGGAAAGTATAAAACTTACAGGTAAGATAATATATAAACATGGCATGCAAACCATTCATCTCTTTAACATGAAGACTTAAAAAAAAAAAAAAATAGTAAGCTGGGGATGATGGCACACACCTGTAATCCCAGAACTTTGAGAGACTGGGGCAGGAGGATCAGAAGTTTGAGCCAGGCCTGGGCAACTGAATGAAAGAGCCTGTCTCAAAATTAAACCAAACCAAACCAAACCAAACTAAACTACACCACACCACACACCACATGCTGTATTACATTAATAGGTGGGCAATATAGGAAGATGTACAATGGAGTATCAAACATTCAAAATATGGGAGGATGGAATGAATAACTTTTTTCTTTTTTTTAATCTTTTTTTTTTCATTTTTGTGGCTGGCTCAGCCTACTCCAGGGGCAGGGCTGGCGTGGCATGTGGTGCTGGGGATTGAACTGTGGTCCCCGCGTGCTTGCCTAAGCAGGCACTTTAGACTACGAGCTATCTTGCTGGCTTGCCTTTTTTTTTTTTTTAAAGTATGTATTCTTTTTTCTGTTATATTCAGTGGTGCTGGATCTTAAACCTAGGACTTCATGCATGCTCATAAATGCTTTACCACTGAATAGCATCCCTAGCCCTATTTCTTTTTTGTCTTTATGATCAAGTTGTTACTAACATAATAGTTTAATATTATCAAAAGCTGCTTTTTGAAAATCGTATGGGAACCACAAAACACAAATTCTACAGTAGAGCAACCAAAATCTTAAGGGATCAAAACACAGTAGTTTGAGCTTGGGTCACATTGAGTTTAAGGCCAGTCTGAACTACACAGAGAAACCCTATCTCAACCCCTAACTCCTAGACCAAATGCACTTAACAGACATCTACAGAACATCTCATACAACTATAAAATATATATATTATTTCCCAATTGCACGGTGGCACATTCCCTAAGATAAATCATATAAAAGGTCACAAAACAAGATTCAACAAATTTAATGAACACTGAGATCACACTAGGCGTTTTTTCTAGCCCATAATATTAGAGATCAGTGGGGGGAAAAAAAAGGAAACAATGCAAGTGCTTAGAAGTTAAACAGTTTACTCTTAAACCACCAACGAGTGAAGGAAGTGAGAAAGAAAATAAATGTTGAATATGTAAACACAAAACTATGGAATACAGGAAAAGCAGTACTAGGAGAGAAGTTTATAAATCAGTGTGTTTTAGTTTTTGTTGTTGTTGCTGGGACAAAAATCTGACACCCCAAATTAAGGAAGGAAAGATTTATTTAGCTCACAGTTTTTGGATGTTTCAGTCTACATTTAGCTGGTTTTAAGGCTGGGTGGCATAGTACAGGAACAACAGTTTAAGATAACAAAAGAACAAAGAATGGAAGAGCAGCAGCAGGGTTTTTTTTTTTTTTAATATTATAAGCAGGCTACCGTGGGGTGGAGATGTAGAACTCGCACAGTGTCTATGCCCTCCTCTTGCACAGGATGAGGATGTTTACAAAGTAAGAACAGTGGCTCCCTGCTGAGTCACTTAATTAAGCTTTCGAACTTTTTAAGTATAATCCATCCCTTGTCAACTTGACAACCAGACATACTTTTTAAAACCAGTTTTTAGATATAAAGACATATTTTTAACATTCTATAACTTGGACAGTACAACACAACCTTAACAATCTTTATGAACCAGTATTAAGTCTCAACGTTGTATTATATTGAACTACAACATTTTGTCCCTGGCACCCCCAAAGACTTATGCACATTCCTTTATGCAAAAGGCATTTAGTCTATCTGTAAGTGTTGCCAAAGTCTTAACAGTTTTAGCATTGTTGGAAAGTGTAAGTCTCAAGTTAAAAACTTAATATTTAATGGCACAAGAAAAACATTACCATTTCAAAAGGCAGCAGGATATAAAGCACTGGGGCCCAAGCAGGTCTCAAATCTCGTAGGGTAAACATTAAGTCTTGTAGTTTTATGTTTAACATCTGAGGAAATCTGTGGCACACTGTGAGCTCTATGTGGCTCTATCTCTATGGCACTTTTGTTGGTTCTAGCTCTCATGGCTTTTTCTTGGGGGAGGGGGCTGGCTTTTTTCTGTCAGTGTTTTAAAAAACAACCTATGTTTTTGGCTTTTTTAGTCTTTTGAGGTTTTTATTGAATAGGCTTTTTACTCACAGGTTGTCCCCTCAGGGGCACACTGTCTGGCCTCTTAGGCCTTCTGATATTTAGATGGAAGCCTTTTTAACCTCAGAACTCTTGCATTTTTTATTTGTATAAAACTAATATTATGTGGATGATGTTAAAATCTGTTGCCAGCTGCAGTAGTAGCCTGGTTTTTTAAAGTTTTTTTGGCTCTAGGGGTTGAGTGCTTGGATCACTGACTACTCTGACTGATTTTGAGGTACTTTTTTTTTTAAACGCATCTTGGTACAGGGTCTCACTACTTGTAGACTTGTAGTGATCCTCCTGTTTTCAGCTCCCTAACACTGAGATTATAGGTGTGTGCCACTGCCAGTCTCACTGGCCAGCTCAGCATGTGGTGGAAGAACAAATTTTTTATGTTGCCACCATTTTGGAACTTGGTATGACTGCTGTCTCTATTTTGAAATGTGACACTCTTGTGGCTTTTTTTTTTTTTTTTAAGCAAAGTCCCTCACCCTTGTAGTTTTGAGGCGGTAAAAAGGGTGAGGACCTGTGGCCTCTTGTGATGCTCTCAGGACATTTTTTTTGTGGAACCAGGGATTGAACTCAGCCTGTTGTGCTTGCCAGGGAAGCGCTTATTCCACTGAACCATCTCCCCAGCCCTAGGACATTTGTTTTTTTATTATTATTTTTTTCTTTTTAGCAATGGAGATCTCTGTTCTATCTTTGTAGTCTCTAGCCTTTTTTGGCCCCTTTTTTGGACCAAACTCACAAAATTTTAAACCATCTTGTTTGGCTATTTGCTCTTGATTTTTAACATTCATCTGACAAAAAGACCCCAACAACAGCTATGCCATTGCCTCAATATTTCACTGCTTTGAAATTCTTTTTGCCAGATTAACCAGTCTGCTGTACTTAATCCTCTGTCTCAGCCTAAATCTCTGGAATACAGCAAAATGTAGACAAACTTTTTGTTAAGCCATAACATATGTCATCTGGAGTCTAGCAACTAATGTAGTCTTTTTTTTTTTTTTTAAAGCACAAACCTCTCTATCCTGGTCTTTATAGGCAAGATTTTTTTTAGCATCATTTTGGTGTTCTGAACTCTGACCAGAAAGTCTCAGGCAGAACAGGTGAAGGCATTTTAGTGCTTTCCTTTTGGGTGACATCTTTGAACCTTTATTAAAATCCCTTTTTATAAACTTTTTGGGTTTTTTTTTGTATTTTAGGAAAGGGTCTACAGGGTGTTCAGGGTCTCACTATTAGATCAGACTCAGTGATCTGCCTGTTTACAATATAAACAAATTTTAAAGGCTCATAATCTGCATGGTTAGGTCTGTAGTCACAGCATTGACTCCCTCCTGGTATCAAATTTTGTTTCAGTTACCTTTTTTTGTTGTTGCTGGGACAAAATATCTGACACCCAAAATTAAGGAAGGAAAGGTTTATTTAGCTCACAGATTATGGAAGTTTTAGTCTGTATTTAGCTAGTTTTAAGGCTGGGTGGCAGTTTAAGACCACAAAAGAGTGAAAGGAGGAGCAGCAGCAGCTATTTTTCACATTTTTAATATTATAAGCAGTCTACCATGGGGTGGGGGTATAGAACTCACAGAAAGTCTATGCCCTCTTCTTGCACAGGATGAGGATGTTTATAAAGAACGAACCCTGGCTCTCTGCTGAGTCAATTAAACTTTTAAATTTAAGTTTACATAAAGTATCAACCAGTACCAACTGCATACATAACCAAAGCAGACAAATCTCAAACAATCTATTACTGTATCTCAGTAATAGAAAAAAAACAAGAAATCAACCCTAAAATCAGAGTAGAAATAAATGTAATAAGAGAAAAAAAAAGATTAACAAAACAAAATGGATAAACAAAACTTGGCAAAGTTTAAGCGAAATTAAGATAGAAGTCAAATACGTAATCAGAGATGAAAATCAGTTATTAATATAACTGATAAAACAAATACAAAGCATCACTATTAAGTTATAATGAACAATTATATGCTAATAAACTTGATAACCTAGAAGATATAGAAAAATTCCTGGACATAAAACAGCTTACCCAGATTGACTCATAAAGATTGACTCATAAAGAAACAGAAATCCTGAACAGACCAATGATAAATAACAATATGACTGGCAATGGAAAGCCTCCTGAAAAATAAAAGCCCAGCAACAGATGATTTCACTGATCAATTGTACCAAACACTGAAAAAAATTCTGCATGGAGTAATTGAACAATTTTTCATGATAAAAATGGATAAATTATATATAAAGGGAATGTATCTTAACGTAATAAGAGCTGTATGTGATAAATCCACAGCTAACATCATATGGAATAGGGAAAAGTTGAAAGCTCCCTCTCCTGTGTTTTGTGATACTGGAGATCAAATACAGGTCTTTATGCATGCTAGCAAGCACTGTACCATGGGTCTGCATTATCAGCCTTATTTTTCTCTCTTAGATATAAAACAAGATGGTCCCTTTTATTTAACATAGTACTGTTCAGTCCTAACCTGAGTAATCAAACAAGAGCATCCAACTGGCAAAGAAATTATCAAATTGTCACTGTTTGCAGGTCACATGATTTTATAAATATAGATAACACTGAAGAGTCTGCCCAAACATTATTACAATTAATAAACCAACTCCATAATTGCTGGGTACAAAATCAACACATGAAAATCAGTAGTGCCACTCTAAGTCAAGAGTAAGTTATCCAAAATAGAAATAAAGGTAGCAAATATCTTTTAATAGCTACAAAAACAATGAAATACTAAGAATAAATTTAATCAAGAAGGTGAAATAGTTCCATCATGAAAACTGTAAGACATTGATGAAAGAAATGGAAGAGAACACAAATCAAGGAAAGACATATCTTATTCACGGATTGTAAGGGTCCTATCAAAATGTCCATATTAACCTAAGATAAGTACAGTCTGAATGCAATCTTTATTAAAATATCAATGATGTTCTTCACAGAACTAGAAAAAATAATTCTAAAATTTACAGGGAATCACAAAAATGCCAAAAGTAGCCAAAATATCTTGGGAAAGAATAATTAAGTAGGAGGCATTATATGACTTCAAAAGATACTAAAAAAGCTCTAGGAAACTAGGTGTGGTAGTACATACCTGCAATCCCAGTGCTGGGGAAGCTGAGACAGGAAGATCACTATGAGTCTGAGCTGCTAGTGAGACCCTGTGCTAAATACACATACATACACACATATATACATACACACACACACAAAATGATTTAAAAAAAAAAGCTCAAGCAATCAAAACAGCATGTTACTGAGCAGAAAGCCTACAAATAAACACAAGCATCTATAATTCATCTGTCAATTCATGTTTCACAATTAACACATATTGGAGAAAGCATGGTCTTTCCAGTAAATCACATTAGAAACACTAGATATCTACACACAGAAGAATTAAACAAGACTGTCACATCTCACTAGTTACAAAAATCCACTCTAAATGAATTAAGGACTTACGACCCCCAATTCTGAAACTGAGGCTATCCTTCTGAATGTTGAAATGGGCAAGGGTTGTATGGATAAGACCCCAAAAACACAGGAACTAAAAGGAAAAAGATATAAGTAAGACTCACCAGGGGCCAGGGAGATGGCTCAGTAGAATAAGCACTTCCCTGGCAAATGCAAGGGCCTGAGTTCAATCCCCAGTTCCACCAAACAAACAAACAAACAAACAAACAAACAAACAAACTCACCAAACGGGAAAAATAATCAGTAGAGTGAAGAGGACAGGACAAAATATTTGTAAACTATCTCTGATAGCAGATGAATATCCAGAATACATAAAGAACTCTAATATATAAAGAACTTCAAAATCAACAGCAAAAACAAGACAAAAGAAAACAAAATCCCCCAACAACCCCCATCTGATTGAAAAATTGGAACTCTAACCTGGGCACCATGGCTCATGCCTGTAATACTAGTACTCTAAGAGGCAGAGACAGGAGGACCACAAATTCAAGCCTAGATTAGGCAACTTCGCAACACCCCGTCACAAACAGACAAACACAAAAAACAAAAGCAAGGCATTTCTAAAAAAGAGGCATTTAAAAAAAAAAAAAAAAAAAGACATAAAATGGCAAATAGGTATATGAAAATAGGCCTAACATCACTACCATCAATGAAAAGCAAATCAAAGGCTCAAGGTAATGCTTCATCCTGGAAAGAATGGCTATAATAAGAAACACTAAAGATGACAAGTGCTGGTGAGAATGTGGAGAAGAGGGTTATATAATCCCTGTATACTGTTATTAGGGATATAAATTAGTTAGGGAAACACAAAGAAGGTTCCTTAAGAAATTAAAAACAGAACTACCATGTTATCTAATAATTTAGCTACAGGTTTTATATCCAAAGATAATAAAATCAATATGCTGAATAGACAGTTACAATCCCATATTTATTATTGTACTATCCTCAACACAAGAAATAAAAACAACCTAAGAGTCCACTTGACTGATGATAATAGACAATGCTGTATAAAGAAACTGTGGTATATATTTAAGATGGAATACTATTGAACCACAAAAAGGATGTAAGCCTGTCATTCTTGATGACATGAAAAGAACTGGAGATCATTATATTTGGTGAAACAAGCTAGACACAGAAAAACAAGTACTGCACAATCTCATGTATATGTGGAATCTAAAAAAGCTGTTCTCAAAGAAGTTGACAGTAGAAAAGTAATTGACACAGGCTTGGGACAGTAGAGGGAGGGAGCTGCAGAAGTTGATCAATGAATACTAAGTTACTATTTGATGGTAACTTCTGTCTTACCCAGTAACAGACAATGACAATGTACTATATACCTGAAAAAAACTAGGCAAAACAAGTTAGAATGTCTTCACTGAAAGAAATGATAAATGTTTAAGCAGACAAATACATTGAACTTTTAATACAAAGATATATAAACATCAAAATATCACACACACCCCTTTTTTATGTAATTCATAAAAAACTTTTCAAACCATTCTTCCCACCCATACTCAGCACCTCTCATTATCTTATCCCATTTTAGTGGCTGAAATAATCTTGTTTGTGTGCAAGTGTGTGTTTACATGTAGAACATTAGCTTTAGAACACTGGCTGACCATGTTATGTTTTTTTTTTTTTTTTTTTCATGTTATGGTCTTAAAGAACTTTTTTTTTTTCTGGCAGTACTGGGGACTAAACACAGACCTTTATCATTATCTATATTCCCAACTCTTTTTATTTTTACACAAGGTCTTCCCAAGATGCTATGTTGCTTGAGTCTTACTGGCCATCCTCCTTTCTTAGCTTTGCAGGGTGCTATGATTATAAGCATGCACCAACATGCCCAGCTCAGGTTAATCTTCTTGAAATAGGCGAGATAGCAAAATAAAATGAAATTAATGTAGAAGTATAGAAAGGGTCACACAATGGCTCAGCGAACATTCTCACATATTTGAATTGCAGAATGAGAATCACTTCTACTTGTTAACTTCATTTTGTAGATTCTAAAATTCTGAAAGTGAGCAGTTGAAAGAATAATTATAAAAGCTAGAAAGAAAAGCCTAAATTATCAGTAATAATTCTATTTAGATGAATAAATATTTTTAAGAAACAAGCATTTAAAGTTTCAATGGCATCATTATAAAAAACACTTCTATTGGAATTTGCAACTTACACGGTCTTTTTGTCCTGCCGAAGAAGTTTAGAAGAAAATTCACTTAGTACTTCAAGAAAAGCCAGATTAGGAGGTGGATATTCTTGTCCTTTCTGATTTTGGTATTTAAAGGCAAACTCTATGCCATCCCTGAGGTAAAATAAAACAGCACCTTATTTTCCAGATAGCCAGTTTTACAAAACATTTGGAAAGTAGTGAAATCATCAGAGAAAGAATTAAAATCAAATGGCAAAGTTATTACATTTTTATAATTAATTTTACATATTGATTTACAGTATAAATCTTAAATTATATAAAGTAAAAATAGCTATATACCAACAAAATTAAATATCTATAGGCTTTTCTTGGTCATAATACCATATACTGGAAAGATAATGGGGTTGTCAAAAAATTTGCTTCTTGAGGCAGTCAAGGTACTGTGAATTAAGATTTCCTGTTACTCCTTTTCACAGTATCACATTCCATTTTTAAATCCATGTTTCTCACAGCATTTTCTTATTGTACAGCAGACAAAAATATTAAGCTTCCTTTTTATAGTTCAAAAAAAAGTGGGTGGCTTAAATTTTTTCTTTTTGGTGGCCAGGCATTTGATAGGCAAGCATACCACAATTAAGCTAAAGCCCCAAGCCAGTAAATTTTTTTTTTTAAATAAAATGGGTCCAACAACAGTTACCACAATTAACTTTCAATAAACTAGATTCTGTGTACCAGAAAGTTTTGATTTATCTAACTCACTTGTGAAGTGTGGCAACTGCTTCTCGAGTCTTGATCTGGTCCAGTCCAAATGTAAGGGCAAAGCGCCGTGCCAATTCTTTAATGCCACTAACGTGGGCAGATGTCCTATCTAGGTTGGGACCTTGCTCTTGAACAAGTTCATTAAACAACTGGTAGAAAGAGAGAGAGAGAGAGAGAGAGAGAGAGAGAGAGAGAGAGAAAATTATAAAATCTTACATTTTGTTTACTTTTATTTTTCATTTTTTGCGCTGTCAGGAAATGAACTCAGGACCCTGCGCTTGCCGGGCAAGCACTTATTCTACTGAGCTATCTCCCTGGCCCTTGTTTACTTTTAAAATAGTTAATATAATTTAAAAATACGTGAAATGTGTACAATGAAGTAGATGTTTTTGCCTTATATTAAACTGTAGATGCTATTTAGTCATTTACTATTATTAATCTGAGTTTATTTCATGTTAGAGGTATGATTTTAATTGAAAAGTTTGTTTTAGTATTTATTTTTCATTTATTTATTTATTTTAGTACAGGATCTATAGGGTCTCACTACACAGACCAGACTCTGTGATTTTCTGTTTTCAGCCTCCCAAGTGCTGGGATTACAAGCACATGACATCATGCCCAGTCTCAATCGGTTGTCTCAGTATGCCCCAGAGGTGGGGCTGGCATGGCATGCTGGGGATAGAATCCCCGATCCTGCATCTGCCTAAGCAGGCGCTTTAATCCGATGGGCTATCTGGCTGGCCCTTCTTTTTAGTAAGTTTTTAAAAGATTGCATTTTGGGATGGGAGAAGGAAACATATTTACAGGTGTATATACATATTATATTATATTTAAAACATTCATAGATTCATTTTTAGGTATATGTCAATATATAAGATGAATATGTACTGTAGATAGGAACATTATATTAAAAAATCCACATGGTATAGAGCTGTGATTTTTCCTCAGTAACAAAATTTTATTTGTTCAAACATCCTTATATTGGGTATTTTATAAATTATACATATGGTATGAACATTGTGTCAAAATAATAACAATAAAACCCCCTGGGTTTACTAAAATTAGAAACTTAACTTTCTGTATAAATCCACCTTCCCTCCTATAAGGTGGGATAAACTATGGAGTAAAAAGCTTTCATCTAAAGCCAGTTCCTCTTTATACATTGGATAAAGAAGAAAATCATGTGGTTTCACCTACTCAAGAATTTTGCTTCTGTTCTTGCACCATTAATAATTCCTTTTCAACTAGATGCGTACATCTTAAAAATATACCTAACTTTCTGATCCCATTTTACCTGCTAGCTAAGAATCCATTTGCCTTGTGTGATCCATTTGTATTAGTCTCCCACAGCAGTGGGTTATAGGCTGCCATTGTTTCCCCAAACTTTTTAAAAATGCTGACTGGTATACAAAATTATTTAAATTTATGTATAGCATCATTATTTGCTGTGTAAGTTTCTTTAGAAAGATGATTTTACAAATATATCTCTCTTTTATGTTGGAGACAGGGTCTCTAGCAGCTCAGGCTAGCTTTGAAATCATCATGTAGCCCAGGGTTTTTAAAATAGCTATTTCCCAAGTACATAGTCAACTGATATATCACTACTTACTGAATTAATAATTCATATCCTTGATTGAAATGAGACCTTTACCGAAAGTGAAATGCATTCGCACAGTATATAGACATACCATTTATGTAGGTTCTTTGACATCTTTATTTCAACTGATTTAGACACATATTAGGAATATTATTTCTGGAATTGTATATGCAGCATATTTTCTAATTTGGTGCTTTTTCATTAAATATGTTTTATGTGTAGCTTAATTTTTAAAATAATTTTCTGTATTTCCAGCTGGAAAATTTTAGTCTTAGGATTTTGTCTATTTGAAATGTGAACCAGAGGATTATCTTCAAAAAGAAAGGATAAATAACCTACATCTATGTACCAGAGTACGCACAATATTGTGCTGGTAAAATGTGCTATTTTAAGTGAGATAAAAGACCTAACACATTTTCTGAATCTCAGATACTATTATTTGAGTCTCCTTTCCCTCCCAATTTCTTACCTGCTGCAAACTAAGAATGAGAGTCTTGGCACACTGAATTTTATCAATCTGTCTGGTTTTACTTAGTGTTTCCTTAATGATATCACCATAGTCGTTGTAATACTGTGAGGAAAAGAAAGCGCAGCTTTAAAATTACTTAAATTCCATGAGATAAAGAATGAATGCTAACAGAACTTCAAGTGCTTACTTTTTTCAACTTCAACCTAGTAAGAAATTATTTTGTCTAAATTTAGAAGTACACATATTTGATACTTAAGATTATGAAGTGACTAATAACTAAATATAAAATAGCTAAGAGCATGTACCAACTCCCCATAATGAATGTAGACATTATTTATAGTATATATGCACAAAACTACAACACAATCAAAATTTTAAAAAGTTGGAAATTGGAGGAGGAGAGAAGGAGATGCAAGCGAGAAAAATCTATTAACTAACTGATTAGAACAGATGCCATCTAAATGGTGACAAATTAATAAACTGAACTGTATTAGAAATTGCCTGACAAACTGAAACCAAAACAATTAGAACTACTTCTATAGACTGGGGTGGGATGGGGAGGAGGGCAGATTAGGGTAAGAGATTTAACTTTTCATTTAATATTTGAGCAATTCACAGACCTTTTTATAAGATTAGATCTGAACTGATCATGTATACAAGTAGGGGAAAAGCCACAAAGCCATATATCAGAGTGCAAAATAGCTATTAGAATACAATTTACACTGACTACAAAGAATCATGTAATTTTTCAATAGCTATAAGACTCATGCTGAGGCTTTGTGGTCCAGTAGCCAGAGATACACTTTGAAGCTAGCCACTAAAATTAATTCCATGATTTTGCTAATAAAATTTGTTTTATTTTTTAAGTCAAGTTTCTTCTCTTTTTTATTTTTTGGCAGATCTGGGGATTGAACTCAGGACCTTGTGCTTGCCAGGGAAGCGCTTATTCCACTGAGCCATCTCCCCGGTCCCTATTTTATTTTTGCATTTTAGGGTAAGGTCTACAGGGTCTATAGGGTCTCACTACATAGATCAGACTTGTAGTGATTTTCCTGCTTACAGCCTCCCAAGTGCTGGGATTATAGGTGCACGCCACCATGCCTAGTCTGAATCACCATCTCAAGGCGCCCTAGAGGTAGCGCTGGAATGGTATGCTGGGGATTGAACCCTGGCAGCTAAGCTTTGCCTAAGCAGGCGCTTTAGTCTGTTGAGCTATTAGGCCTACCCCATTTTGTTATTTTAGTAGTTGTATAACCTTGGGAAAAAAAGTTAATCTCTGTGAGTCTTAGCTTACTCATCAATAAGTGAAGGTATTATTTCTTACTAGAAAGGATTATTGTAATGATTACAGACAATGTAAAAAACCTTATGTGTCTCAAAATTAAATGGCATAGAATGTCAGATATTCACTAACATTCTTTATTATGTTTACATTTCAGGTTTTTTTTTTTGTCTTTTTGAGACAGGGTCTCACTATGCAGTTCAGGCTGGCCTTAAGCTCACTTTGTAGCTCAGGCTGGTCTCGAACTCACAACAATCCTCCTGCCTCAGCCTCCCAAGTGCTGGGATTACAGGCCTGCGCCACCACGCCCGGCTATCAGGTTTTTTTTTAATCTGTCAGTTCCAGGGTACAGAAATTACGTCACAGATAAAATTTTGGCTACCAGCACAGTATTTATCACACAGTAGTTATTTAGCAAAAGATGATGAGTTAGCTACTAGTTCACTATCCCTTGTCTGAGAAGTCTGGGATCAGAAATATTCTGTTCAGATTTAAGAATTTTCAGATTTTGAAATATTTGCACAGACTTCACTGGTACAGTATACACAAGATACAGATCCAAAAAATTGAATGCCTCATAATCTGAATCTTTTTGAATGTCCTTGTACTCAAATACTTTTAGATTCTGGATAAAGATTAGAGATGTTCCATCTGAGGATCACAATTAGAGCTCACCCACCCATATGAAACATACACAAAGATCTGTAAGTAGATTAAATTTACACACAATATTCTGAACACAAGCAAAACATAACATTCTCTTTGTTACAATAACAAGGATAGATCCATGAAAATTGAGCACTATTTTTTCCAACCTGTACTCTGAGTACTGTTCTTCGAGAGGGCTGGGAATAAAATGGAGCTTATGGAAAAGAAACCAACCATAGAGTATGTTTATCATATAAGCTCTAAAAGCTCATTGTCTATGAAACAGATGGAATGGC
The DNA here is from genome assembly GCA_004027165.1 of Ctenomys sociabilis. Lineage (NCBI taxonomy): Eukaryota > Metazoa > Chordata > Mammalia > Rodentia > Ctenomyidae > Ctenomys > Ctenomys sociabilis. Next base: position 13,526 of record PVKA01021587.1, on the reverse strand, counting down.
ACACTGATAAAGAATTTACATGTACATAAAAGATAAACTTTATCAGAAAATTATCTACAAGGCATAGGTCAAAGCTGTCAATTTTAGCTACTGTTATCATTCATTCACTTCAATTGTACATTTCTCTACCACTTAGAAGGGGAAACCAAAAAAAGAAAACTATACCTTCATGTAGTGTTTAAAGATATCCGCAGCTGCATGCATGTCAACAATATCATAAATGATAAGTTTGCTGAAGGCAGCAAGTAGGTTTCTTCTTTTATGTAAGGCCTCAATTTTATTAGCTTCATCTTCTTCATCACCCTCTAATAACAGGAAATACATTATGAATTATAGTCCTTTATCAAAGTAAAACAATGCAGACAAACTGCATAATGGAAAACCAGCTAACACAAACAGGTACAATTCAGTGTTAGATGAGACAAAAACTATTATGCTAACAATTTCTTTTTTTTTTTTTTTTTAAAGATAAGTTTATTGGTCTTTAATTGGCTCATATTGCTAAATAAAGCACGTAGTGGTATCAGCCTAAGACAGGTGATGCATCTTTGTCAGTTGGCTTTATAAACTAGTAACTTCACAGTATTATTTTGTTACCCATTTACTGACTCTTTATAGTCCCTTAGAGTCCCTTGTGTGAGATTATTACAGCAAAGGATAAAAATAAACAAGGGATTGTATTGTCAAATATTTTGGCAATAGTAATACTGCAAGCTTCTCTGTTTATCTTAAAAATGCTCTTCTAATTTCTAATATATTTCTGTACAGAAGAAACTAATGAAATTTTTGAGATACAAGCAATTTTCTTTTAGGAAAATGGGGAGTAATGGAAACACATGAAAAGTTCACTTTCAGTGCTTGCCCAAACATATCACATTAGTTGAGAATTAGAATGTATCTTGCGAATTATACTAAACACATCTCACTGGATTATCTATTTTTAAGTGTAGAAAATGTTCCTTATGAAGCTCCAGCTGTAACATTTATTTTAGGCTTTGTATGACTCTCTCATATTCCTACTTACCCTTATTTAGTATTGGGCTTCTTTCTCTTGTTCTTTACATGTATACATTCACAAAAGAACTTATAGTCTCAGTATTTTTTTCTTTCCTTTGATTATTTAGCCTTATTGTGAAGCATCCAAGTTGTGAGGAGCTGAAAATCTTTGTGCTTAAGCAGGTGAATTTTGTTTCCTGAGATTAATAAATAAACATACTCTGTCCATTGTCCAATATTTTCTGAAATGCTGTTTAGATTTTTAAAAAGGTATGGGGATTAAACCCAGGGCCTTGCAGATGTTAGGCAAACATCTATAGCACCACTGAGTTGCAACCCCAGCCAATTAAAAAGGAATTCTAATAGTATTAAATAGATGTGTGGATCAGATATACCTCTTAAATTATTTTGAGAGCCTAGGTTATCTATTTCCAAATAACCTAAATTATTCATCGCTAAACATTAACAATTCAGTCTAATTTTGCTAGGTTATGTTTTGAAGACTTAGCAATTTTGATTAATAATGTCAGGTTTGATAATCTTTTAGCACTTAATAGCTTAAATAAAAGCCAGCCTACATATACAAGTGAGAAATGATAAATGCATATGCATTTATCCAAATTACACTGGGAAGGTCAAGACTAGAAACTACCAGTATGTCTGTAAACATGAGCCATAATATGTTAACTACACAAAAAAATATTATGTGGCCACTGGAAAAAGACTAAGGAAATTCTGTGAATAATGACAAGAAAAGAACTCTAAGGTACTTTTACAAGGAAGAGATATCATTATATATATTTTTATTCTTGTGGGTTTCTAAAATACATGAATTTATTACTATAACTTCTAAGAAGAGAATTCTCAATTTTTATGTGTAAGTTATTCCCCCCTCTTATCTTTAAGGTTTGGTAAAACAACATCAATGCTGATAAGACAATAGCTATAAATACCCATGCTCTGATTCTCCTCATCTTGGTCAATAAAAACATGATCCATCACGAAACTCAGCAGTTCAGACTGAAGTCCTGTATCTGGATTAAACACCAAAGGCTGAAGGCCTTCTCTACCACCTGTCATTAATTGGTGGCTAAAAATCATCAAAAGATCACAGAGCAACATGAAAGCCTAGAATGCAAAGGAAACCCATCAACAAAATAGTTTATGACTATAGATTCAAGTACAAACCAATGTAAATGAAAACATGTTAAAAATGTAAGAGAGTTCAACATCAATACTATAATATATAAGTATATAGTTCCCAACCTGATAAAACTACTTTTTCTCACTGAATGATGGTCACATAGAAGACCCCCATTCCAAATATAATCCACTTCTTTTCTTTCACTGTACTGATTCAAAAACAGTCAATCGAGATATTTTTAGTGGAGTTTTGCTTTTAAACTAAGTTCCTAGCCTGTCTTTTAAGTGGAGAATTAAGACTATTTATATACAGAGTTATTATAAAAAGGTATGCATTAATTCCTGATATTTTGTTGTTTTTCTAATGTTTGAGTCTTTCCTAATTCTCAACTGCTTGTCTATTCTTCCTCTGTATCTTCTGCGATGGTGGTTAGTGGTCATGAATTTCATTAGTTTCTGTTTATCTGTCACTCAAGAGATTTTCACTTGAACTTAAAAAAAAAGTTAAACTCAATTCTGGAAATACAAAATTGATATAGCACATTATGACACATCAGAAATCATTTAATACTGCTAAACCAAATAATTAGGATAAGCTTTAAGATTAAAATCTGTAATTCAAAACATTATAATGTAATAGTCAAAAAACCTGTAAGTTAATTGCAGTTGTTTTTTTAAAAGAGCTAATACTGGGTCGGTGAGATAGCTCAGCAGACTAAACACCTGCTTAGGCAAGCGCAGGGACAGGGTTTGATCCCTGGTACCGCATGCCACGCTGGCCCTGCACTTGGGTGTGTGTGCTGAGCCAATGACTGTGTCTATGCGTGGTGGTGCATGCCGGTAATCACAGCTCTTGGGAGGCTGAAAACAGGATTACTACAAGTCTGAGCTGTGCAGTGAGACCATGTACCAAATACAAAAAATTTAAAAAAGAACTAATATTAAAATTATTTAACAAGAGGTTTAAAACTGAATGGAAGAAATATATATATCAGTATCTAAATCCTTCCAACAAATTTGATCCTAAGGTGACTGACAACACATTTCAACAAATACAAGCTATTAGAGATATATTGTTAAATTTTTCCTATTTAAGTAAATGGTGTAAAATAAACATGTATCATCTCATTTATAACTGAAACTTTTTTTGTGGTACTATTGAAGACTCAAAACACTAATCCTCTAAAGGAAATATAGGGCTGGCCAAGTAGTTCAGCAGAGTGAAGTGCCTGCTTAGGGCAGCGTGCAGTGGACAGGGTCTGATCCCTGGCGAGCTGTGCCGGCCCTGCCCCTGGGGCACGCTGACATGGCAATTAAGACTGTGCATGGTGGCACATGCCTGTAATCCCAGCACTTGAGAGGCTGAAAACAGGAGGATCACTAAGAGTCTGATCTACATAATGAGACCCTGTACACACTGTAGATCCTGCTCTAGATAAAAAATTTTAAAAAAAGAAGAAAAAAACTAAAGGAAATATCATAACTGTGATATTTATTCGGATGGTATATGTTTGGTCATCTATCCTCTAGCAAGAATCATGGAAGTTCATGCCCTTACTGAATAACCATCAAAATTTATATGCTAAGATATTTAGGAGGAGCCATTTGAAGAGGAAATATGTACATATATTACGTGTGTATATTCAATTGTATAATCAGTGGTGGTGAATCTATGTATGCATGTTATTTGTTTTTCCTATAAGACAAAGATGTTTACATATGAAATGTTGTTTATAAACTAAAACCTCAGTATTCAGGTTTATTTACAGTGTTGCCACTTTGGAATTGGGTTTTGCATTGCAGTTTGGGCATTCATCTCTAAAAGTTTCATCATTGCCGATGCAGATAAATCTAGTTTTCCCAAAAATGTGTATATTAGGAAAAGAAAACCTTGTACAAATATTTTAACATTAAATTTCCTGAGACATCATGAGATTAATACAAGTCATTTTTTGGGCTCTACAAAAGGTGCCCAAACTGGTGCTCATTAGCTTCCAGACATTTATTAGTTTGGCAAACTGCAAGTGTGTATATATTTGGGGCAGGGGCTAGGGGAGCCTCAAACTCACAGCAATCTTGCATGCTGGGATTATAGCATGCTCAACTACACGTGATCTGAGGGGAATATTTTTTATCCAGACCTTTTTGGATATAACCAACTAGTAAGTCTTGCAAAAACAATGGACTTTTGGATGAAATGGCCAGAGCTGCTAGAGACTGTAGTTACTGGAGGGGTTCTGAAGATACAGAGAATAATACTTATGGAAGATCGTATCTGTTGCCATTTGAAGATAAATGCTGATTAAAAAAAACTGTGACAATTTATTTGTAGGAAGACAGAAGAAAGGATGGACAATACTGTAACCCTGAACTGTAGAGAAAGGGAACATTTTGTTTAATATAAATATACTCCCTAATAGAAAAAAATGATTAAAGGAATAGCTTAGACACAAATTACTTCATGTAAACAGTACTTTCCTAAGCTCCACTCAAGAGAATTTTTGAGCTGTACCCCTTACCAAACAATGAGGAAATTTATTTGAACAAAGAAATTTCCTTACGTGTACCCTGATTCTATACCAGTGTCAAAGTACAAAGGTCCAGGAATTCCTTGCCCTACAGACCCGACCATATATTGTCAAAGCCTGGGAAGGTCATTTCCTGATACTGTATCTCCAGTGTGTACATTCTAGGACTCAGAATGGTCAGAGGGCAGCTATTAGGAAGAGTGGTGTGGAGAGTTTGGACAGGTAAGGAGAAGTATGCATATGCACATATGAGAAGCTTTTGCTGCTATAATGAGACAAAGGTAAAGTAAGGTAATAGATTAGCTCTCCAGACTCCCAATGTTCTGGCACAGCATTCTTACAAAATCAAGAGCTTGATCTTCTTGGTGATGATAATATAATAACCAAAGTACAAAAACGTTATAGTTATATAACACGATTGTTAGCATAATTTAAAATATTTACACATGTACCGGGTTAGGTACTATAAGTATTAGGGATAGACATGTGTGCTAAGAATTGCTATAATACTTTTTATGCTCATGTGTATTTTTAGGTTATTTTTACTGTAAGCTCTTAACTGACAATTTCTTACCTGTTCCTTCACTGGAGTATTAACATTAGACAGGCACTGTTGGCAAACAGCCAAAAAGGATTTCACTGTTTTCCGTAACACCAACAAATCTTCCTGTAACATATTTAAAGATGGAAGCATGAATTACAGTACCCTAGCAAACTGCCAAAAGAAAAAAAAAAAAAAAGCTAAACTGGTTTATTGTGAACAGAATTTATAAAGCCAAATTTATCACTAGGAATCAACCTATATAGTTATTTCTTAGTATCTGACCTATTAGAAAACAAAACTGTCAATGCCAAACATTCAGTTCTATTTAGTAATGGAATGGTCAGTGCAATTGCTCCCAACAGACTTTGTTTTATAAATGTGGTTTATACAGGGTGATACTGAATCACGTCTATATTACTAAGTAGAAGATAACAAAGTGTGTCACCACAGTGAATAAAATCAAATAAGGAACATGTACTGATCTAACATATTTCCAACACACTGCAAAGTTGAGAAGAAGGATAAACCTTCCTTACAATTTGGGATTTAAGACTGGGTAGGTGTATAGAACTGATTAGGTGGCCAAATGATATTGCACAGGCAAAACAACTTTTGAAAAATATAAAAGGAAAATTTCCTTCTCCTTTTCTTCTTTTATTTTGGTGCTGGGATTGAGCCCACGGATTTAGTATGCTAAGCACATACTCCACCACTGAGCTATAATACCACTGCTGAAGGGCAAGTTAAATTTATCAAGCAACTACAATGTGCCAAACACTGATTTGAGGGACTGTATAGTAATGATGTAATATAATATAATGTGATATGATATGATATAATTAATGACATTTATATATATTCTATCACCAGGCACGTAGCATATGCCTGCAGTTCTAGTATTTGGGAAGCTAAGGCTAGAGGATCACTCATGCCTAGGAGTTTATGAGACCAGCCTGGGCAACCTAGAGACTTTGTCTCAAACAAATAGATACAGACAAAAACTTCCTTTAGAGGGCTGGAGATAGCTTGGTGGTGTAAGCGCCTGCTTGCCAAGCACAAGGACCTGGGTTCAATCCTAGGTTTAGTTACTGAATATTCACTTTCCAGAATATTAAAGGTCTGTCTGTGCTGCTGTGCTGGCCACTGAAAGTGGGCTTGGTGGAACATGCCTGTAATTCCAGCACTGGGGAGGCTGAGACAGAAGCATCACTTTTGAGTCTAAGCTGTGCAGCAAAAACCTGTACCAAATGAATGAATGAGTGATTTAAAAAAAAAAAATTAAAAAAAAAAAAACGTGCTTTGGACAAACCATAAGAAAATTCATATTCTAAAAAGTAGTCATTAATAGTAAGGATCTGAAAACAGGACTCTCTGGTATCACAGTGTATCTTTTCCTGACAAATGAGCAACATACATACAGATAGATATCCAACACTATACTGTTGTTTACAACAGCTATAGAATAACTAATTAAAAGCACATGCAGAATTCATTTTATTTATTTTGTGGTACTAGGGATAGAACTAGGGTCTTTTCACTGAGTTACAAACCCAGACCTTTATTTTTTATTTTATTTTGACATCAGAAAGTCTCACTATACCATTAAGCTGCCATGCAGCACTCAAATTTGTGATCCTCCTACATCATCTGCTCAGAATGCTAGGGTTATGAGTGTGTTCTACCACACCTGGTCTAGAATTCACTTTTTATAAAAGTATACTATTTTTTAATTTTCTATTTAGTACAGGGTCTACAGGGTCTCACTACATAGATCAGACTCATAGTGATTATCCTGTTTACAAGCTCCCAAGTGCTGGGATTACAGGTACGAGCCACCATGCCTAGTCTCCATTGCCATTTCAGCATGCCCCGAGGGCAGGGCCAGCACCCCAGGCCCAGGGATTCAACCCTCAGCCACTGCATCTGATAAAAGCATACTACTATACTAAAATTCTTTAAGCTATCCTGTTTTGTAGAGATGATAGCATTTACTGTTTTGGGATGCTTACAACCCAAATAATGATATTTTAAAAATTATACACATTTCTTTTTGTTGACTTGAGTGCAAATATTTACAAGAAACAAATTCATTTTGTGTATCGTATACTTGTAAGAACACTATTCTAAAGACCTTTAATATTTTGGAAAGTGAATATTCAATAACTAAATCTCAATATTCCTTGAGTTTCTGAAATTTCAAACATTCATAATACATTAGGGAAAACAACAGAGTAAAAAGTGTTTTGTGGGTAAACAGCATGGGCCCCTTGCTAGAAAATCCAATGCAAAGTCAAAAGTAGTTATGAAAACATTGCAAAATAAGGTAATCTGTCCTGAAGGTAGGCCTAGAAAGACAAATTTTACCTAATGAAAAAGCAATCCACATAGGGCACATTGTTCAAAAGCATGGTGATACTTTTTAGAAAATTAGTATGAAGTGTACCTGGTACATTAATAGGGAAGACAGTGGCAAGAAAGAAATCAAAAGAAAATAGAATCAATTTTCATTTAGACACAAAGTCATTTTAAATGCTAGATTAAGTCAATTGGGATACTGAAGATAATAAGGCCCTATTAAGGAAAGAGTTATTTTTTATTAATTTTATTGAGAAACAAATAGCAATGAGACAGTTTCAAAACAGGTTAGTAGGACAGTTACAATTAACACATTGCATATTGTTGTCTTTGTAGTTATTCATACTACAAGATGCAGACATGATATCTTGTCCAAACACGATTAGTACAAATCTTTCTTCTCAATGAATTAAGAGAAAGTAGCTGTATATCTATCTATCCTATTTTGTATATACAGATATTTTACTATGAAGTGGTCCTTCATTTATATCCCTCTTTTTTGTTTAGTTTTGTCACAGATGGGTATTCTGAGGAAAGAGTTTTTATAATGAGTATATGAGGTTTTTTTAAAAAAATGTATTTGGTACAGGGTCTCACTACATAGCTTGGACTCATGATTCTCTTGTTTTCAGCCTCCATAGCACTAGGATTAAAGGTATGTGCCACCATCCGAGTCTCCATGGCCAGCTCAGCATCCCTAGGGGTGAGGCAAGTGTGACATGACACCAGTGAGGGATCAAACCTGGGTCCCTGCGCATACCTAAGCAGGCTCTTACTCCACTGGGCTACTACATGAATTTTATCATAGTATACATGACTCATTTTCTAGAGACAGTGTGCTGGTAAATGCCTGTAATCTTTGCACTCAGGAGGATGAGGCAGGATAATACTGAAAGTGTGAAGTCAGCCTGGAGTACATACTGAGTTCCAAGTACATAAGACATTGTCTCAAAACACATACATAAAAAATTAAAAAATCATATTCTAAACAAAATAGAGAATGATATGGAACAACCAGTTAAGGGTAGCTACAATTTTTTTGTTGAGAGTTTATTGTGTATACCAAATACAATTGTGTATAACAACTTATGCTTGTTTTAAAATATAATTTCACAATCACACTGTAAAATGAATGGTAATGTTCCCATTCAACAGACAAGTAAAACACCTATAGGTTCTAAATGATAAGAGTGGGCTGGGGATATAGTTCAGTGACACAAACACCTGTCTGGCAAGATAAGGTTTAGTTTGATTTCCAGTACAACCCTCCACCCCAAACAAAACAGAACAAAACAAAACAAGAGTAAGGTTCTAAACAGAAGGCCATATAATATTATCAAATATGTATTTAGTCTCCATCCATTTCCTGGCATACAACTCCTAAAATATTTGGACCTTTCCAAAGTTTTAAGTGTCTTTTTATATTTTAATGAGTTGACCTATTATTGGTATGGCTCATAATGGAGATGGTAACTGGAAAGACCATGGCATGTTTAGAGGAGGTTAAGTCTTTTAGCACCACTCCTTAATTTCCAGGGAGTGGAGGAACTGGAGGTTGAGTTGGTTTCCAGTGGACAGTGATGTAATCTAGCATGCCTAAATAATGAAGCTCCCATATCCCCCCAAAAAGATTAGTATGAAAGGCAAACAGGACATGGAAGCACCACATCCCTTCTTTTATGCCTACTTTGGTATATGTACCACATATTGTTTTAAGTAGTTGGTAAATTTAAATAAAGTGATTCTCTAAATTCTGCGAGACAAGCAAATTAATTGAACCTAAGAAGGGTATTTTTAAGAATCCCAATTTACAGTCAAAAGCATAGGCAAAACAATGTGGGACTTGTGACTGGCATTGGAAATAGGAGACAGTATTGTGGGACTGTGCCCTCAATCTGTGAGGGCCAACATTTTCTCCAGTTCATTAATATCAGGACTGAATAACAGGGCACCATCTATCCAATGCAGACCTAACTGATTTCTATATGGGGAGACCTATTCACACTTCTGAGATAACAGAAGTAGTTTTGTTAAGTAGGAGAGAAGAAATAAAGATAAACAGAAAGGAGACAAAATCAGCTATCTATGGTTACTCACTGGGCCTGTATATTCTTTTCTTCCAGATCATACTGCTCAATTCCTAAGAATCTCAAAGTAAGTTCAAAGTAAGTCCCACAAATTACATTAAAGACTTCTATTATAGAGGCTGGGGCTGCAGCTTAGTGGTAAAGTGATTTTCTTCTTCTTTTTTTTTTGGTGGAATCAGGGATTGAACTCAGGCCCTTGTGCTTGCCAGGGAAGTGCTTATGCCACGAACCATCTCCCTGTCCCAAGTGGTAGTGTTTACCCATCATGTTTTAGGTCCTGGGCTCAACCTCCAGGCACACACGAGTGTGTGCATATACATACACAGACATATACCTTTATATTCAAAAGAAATCGTAAATAAAACTATTAAATGGGTCAGATATCTCTAAACTTCAAATACATAGTCTATATTAAAACAACTGATAAAACCAATTTTTGCTTTAATTCACTACAGAGCAACAACCTGACCTTAAAAGAAACAGAAGTCAGGTAACTTATAGATGATTTAAAAAATCTCTTAACACCAATCATCTTAGAGCATCTATATCAGGCTAGCTAACTAGCTGGCCACCTATCTAGCTTTCTTTCTGTCTAACCACCTCCTCCCACCCCCAGCCTGTCTGTCTCCCCCATGCCTCTCACCCATGGATCCTGAAAATATTTTCTGTGATAAATGTAAAGAACCTGTTTGGGATGAGCTGAGTTCACCACCTCCTTTGTAGAGGTAATTCCTTGGTCTTATCTGGTGACAAGAATATAGAATAAACCGAGTTTGGGATTTTTCCTTACTATTCCTACAATGTTAGATTAGCTCTGGCTTATGGATATATATGATTTGTTAAGAGAAAAGTATGAAAGGGTGGAAGGCAAACTATAATCACTGGATGACTACCTAGCTACTAACAGTAGGAAATTAGTTTTGCAGCACTAAGATATTAAAGTTACCAGTGGACTACAGAGAAGTGGTAGACTCAACTCCCAAACAGTTGACATGGTAAATAAACAGGAAATACAAAAACACATTAAATACAAAGTTCTTGTTTATTGTTCATCTGTAACTGCTAAAATGGAAGTAAAAGAGAGAAATGATCCAAGACCTGAGGGTAGACCAAGTTACAATGCCACCTCACCTGAGTTCTGGTGACCAGACTCAAAAGCACCCACAAAAGGGAAGATTGTGCAGAAGAGAAAGTATCTGTAACATTTGGTTGCTAAGAAGGTAGTTAATGCTAGGAAAGGGAGAAAAAAAAAAACACACCAAAACCAAACCAAACCAAACCAAACCAAACCAAACCAAACCACCACCACCACCACCACCACCACTACCACCACAACCAACAACAACAAAACCTACTGAGATCAAAGGGTAGAGCATGAAGGAACTGTTTCATTTGTAGATCAGTATCCTCATCTTCTGAGTCTTTACTAAAACAGATTTTGAGTACCTCCTTTAGGAGCAATAGATCTGGATTTAAGTTTAAGAGTGGGAGACCATGTCTATGTTGATGCAAGACCCACCTTTAACTAAGCAGTAATGACAGATGATGGCATCCAATCCACAAACACTGGATGTTATCCCCAAGGGAATAGCTAGCCTGTTGAACTAGATAAAAGCCATTATGAGGTCTATTTATTCTGAGAAGAGGGACTATTCAATTCCATCAAATAGATAATGAAAGTGTTGAAGATGACACTTCAGATGAAGCAGCCAATATGCTTCATCTTAGATGTAAGCTGCAGGCTGGCTTTAAGATGACCTGAATATTCATTTACTGAGTATGCACTTTACTCAGGTCATGGCAAATGCTTTGTTTACTGGTATCCTTATATTGTGGACCTTTTCATATAACCCTATTGCCACAAAACCGAAAAACAGTTCAGGAGCCTGATTGGATTTGCAGTTTCAGCTTTCATTACATGAGATTTACACATGCTATTAAAAAAAAAATTAAAAATAATAAAAAGGGACAGTTCAGCTAAGGTGATAGTCCACGCCTATAATCCTTGGTACTTGATAGGCTGGATAGGAGGATCACAAGTTCAAGACCAGCCTGGCAAGTTAGTGACACCTTGTCATAAAAGTAAATCAAATCAAATCAAATCAAAAGACTATAGATGTAGTTCAGTAGTGGAATGTGTCTAGGATGTGCAAGGTTCTCAGTTTGGTCCACAGTACTAAGAAGAAAGAAAGAGTGAAGATGTCCTAGAAGATAAAAATTTTTTAACTAAGAAATAAGGGTCAAAGTATAGTTGATGGAATTAGAGGACTCATTACAAAGGGGCAGAATGCTTTGTGAATAAACAGTAAAACTACTAGATATTTAAATCCCAAATTTAATACCTAGTTTTCAGTGTTGCTGCTGTTCTTGGCAATCTGAATCCCCACCTGCTGACACCTGCTGACTCCTGCCATTGCCTCAAAGGCTAATCCATTTATGATCCATGAGCCCTTAAGTTGCCTACTGTAGCTCCAAAACATCTTCTGGTTTCACTTTCCTCTAGTGTAACAAACATGAAGGAAGCTAAATGAGTCAGAAGAACAGGGGAAAAGTATTGGCTGTTAGGACCAAAGTGAGAGAGCTGAATTCCCAAACTAACCCAGAGTTCAGCTGGAAGACAAAAATCTACCTTGCTGTATCCCAAACCTATACTAGCTACTAAGCAGATTTATTTACTTCTATAGCTTCCGACAAAAGATCATTTACTATCAATTCTTCATTCTAGCAGGGAAGAAGATATAAGACTAGGGTTGTGATTTAATGGTAACAAAATAACAATTACTTTAATTGAAACATTTTCATCAATTTAATCTTTTCAACAAACATAGCCAGCAGTAAATATCATCTTTATTCTATGTGTTAGGAAATTAATACAAGCTCTAGGTGAAGTAACATACTTATACTGCCAGAGGTGGTAAGAAGTAGATCCAAAACCTGAACTCTACTTTATAAACATCTAGTAAGTGTCAATTTCCAGCCCCCCACAATAATAAAGTTACTGTAGGAAAAAAAAATGCCTGTCACTCAGAATATTACACTAACGTAAGACATCTGTTTCCATTTTGCTCAAAATTAATGGCCAGACCGGAAAGTACACTTATCATTAATTTTCGTGGAGAAAATTGGCAATAGCAATCTCTATACTAGAAAGTGGGGAGCATTATGTTCCATCTAAATATTCTTAATATTGCTGTATCCATCTGATGAGCTCAGGTAAAACACATTCTTACTATATAGTATTAATTTATATTTAGTACAGATACATCTTTTCAGTCCTGGCTCATTACTTAGGTCACAGGTTACTGCTCTGTGGTAGACAAAAATAGCAACCATGCAGATAGGCTACTGAATTGGAGGAACTTTATGGTTCCTGCAAGAGTGATTTTTCCTACTAGAAAGCAAAGCTCTAAAATGGGAGGCCTAGAAATAGGGCTGTAAACATTAGTACTGAAATGCTGAAACCATGAATTGTAAGTTTTTCTTTTCTAAGCTGAATATTTTTACTTTTGTTTTCTGGAAGATTTTAAACACTGGTACTGAGAAAAAATTTGAAATTGAGAACTTAGTATAAACAGCACCTTCTTCTATATTCTAGGCTTTTTTTTTCTTAAGGACATTCTCAGAGCTAAACAAGAAATGGATACTAAGCAAGACATGGACCTTTGCTACCTAAACTTTGAAGTACAGCTGATACCATTAACAAGAATATATCTACTAAAGCTTGATCATATGTCATAGAATGATGAAAAGGAAAGTTTTAAAACTATCTGGATAGTTAATGGGGATAGAATTATCAAGAAATGAAAGTGAAAGGAAAATACTATATTCTAGAAGAAGTGCAATAAAATGGTTATGTTCTAGCAAAAATTTGTT
>PVKA01021586.1:0-38449 GCA_004027165.1 Ctenomys sociabilis | reverse complement strand
TCTTTTTTTTTTTTTTTTTTCTTTTTTTTTTTTTTTTTTTTTTTTTTTTTTTTTTTTTTTTTTTTTTTTTTTTTTTTTTTTGTGGAACTGGGGATTGAACTCAGGCCATTGTGCTTCCCAGGGAAGTGCTTATTGCATTGAGCCATCTCCCCGCTCCTCAAGTACTGGATTAAAGGCATGAACTACCATGCCTAGGTCTTTTCTTCTCTCTTCTCTCTTCACCCCTTTCCCCTCCCCCCCTTTCTTTCTTTGGTACTAGGAGTCAAACTCAGGACCTCAAGCTTACCAGGCAGGCCTTGTGCTGTTGAGTTATCTTCCTGGCCAAGCTGCTTTTTTTTTTATGGGATCAAGTTGTAGGGAATTTGCCACCTGTCTTGCTTTTAAATTTCCCTCGGTCACAGGGCTTCAAGCTTGTACAGGGCTTGGGATCACAAATTTCAAAGCCCTTAACTGTATATTTCTGCTCTATAATTTTCAGAACATTGAATCTGCATCATACATTGCTTCACATTAACTTCCACACTGAGAACAGTAGGAAACACTTAGAACTGGTGGTTTGCAAAATGGTTTGTCTCACTGAATCAATGGAATAACCAAAAAACTGTGACATGGGCAGGTAAGGGTGTGCCATCACCTTTTGAGGGCTGACACAGACTGTGATAAGAGGCAAAACTTTTAAAAAAACAGTGAGACCTATGGATATTTATTGCAAAAACACTTTTCCTCATCATCCGGAGGCCTGGAGTTGCTTCGGAATTCACCCCAGCCAGCCTCTGGGTATGGATGACTGGGACGCCAGCCCGGTGACCCACGGGGTGGGGGAGGCGTACAGCTGTGCAGCCAGGGGCGGAGATTGCTTCTGCAATCAGCGGCCTCCAGCCCCGGACAAAAGCTCAGGTATGGAGGCTCGGCTGTCCCTGACCTTTTACACGCCCAGAGCCCAGCCTGGGGAGGAGGGGAAGGCTGCACAAAAGGGTCTGCAGCGTGACCCGGCCTGCCTCAGCTACCTGCTGTTCCCCACAATGGGCCCGAGGCCCCGGCTGCCTTGGGAGGCCGGAGAAAAGGGCCGAGATAATGACAGGCTCAGCTACCGCTGCTCTCTTCAGAGGAGCGTGAGCAGGGAGGCGGCAAACCCCCGGGATAATAAAGAAGTAACAAATGAGGAATGAAAGCTTCTGGAAGACATCTTAACCCAGGGATGAAAAAAACGTCAACATCTGCGGGCTTTCTGCACCAGCGCGCCCAGCGCCTAATGAAAACCCTCGAAAAGCCATTCACGGGCGCAGAGGCAAAAAGGCTACATTTTTCTGAGGGGCGCCGAGGGCTGGCCTTCCCCTCTCCCTTTGGGCCGCTGTGAACCGAGCGCTAATGCTCAGCCTGGCGTCAGGAGGGCCAGGGCCGCTGCTGTCCCGGCCCCGCGAGGCGGGTGGGTCGGGGCAGGGCTCATGTCCGCCCCGGACTCGAGGAAGAAAAGCCGGAGGAATTAGAGCGAACGCTGTCGAACACGGGTCCCTTTTGACCAGGGTCTTTCGGAGGGAGCCGGCACCGGGAGAAGTAATCCTCTTAACGTGGGCTTATGCGTGTGTACAAAACAGGGAAACAGAAGCTCAGAGTCCTCCCGGCGATTGCTAAAGTATCTAATGGAAACACAGAGATGCCGTGGGTTCAGGTCCCACCTTTCACTCGGGCCCGAGAGGCGAGGGCGGCAGATGTTAGCTTGCAAGACTGATTCAGATTGGAAGTTGGGGTGGAGGAGGAGCTAAGCCCATTCTCCCCTAAGGAAGTGTGGCTGGTGGGACTTAGAGCCCAGCAGCTTGGTATCTGCCCCTGAGGTTTTGGGAGGCCTCCCTTGTGGGCCTTGGAGGCTCGAAGTGTGATTTTACTTCTCGAATTTATGCTCCTTATTGTGTGGGTCAGGATCTCCAGGAGCTTAGGGAAAGAACTTAAGACTCCTAGGGAGAGAAACCCTCACAACACCCCCACACCCACGTCCTTACGCGTGAACACACAGCCCAGCTCACACACATGCGCATTCACTGGCAAGCCCAGAGGCAAGCACCTGCCAGGCATAAATCCACACACACGGCATGCTCAGATCCCCTGAGCCCCACATACCCACTCTGGATTACCTGAGACTTCAGGGCCAGTGCTTTCCCATCTAAGTCCTTAACCCATGGCTTCTCAAGCCAAGTGCTTCCATTACAGTGTGGCTCTAAAATGAAATAAGGGGCTAGGGAGATAGTTTGGCGGTCTAAGTGCCTGCCTGGCAAGTCCAAGGTCCCAAGTTTCATCCCAGGTAACACATGAGGTCATAAGACCCACAACATAAGCCCCACCAAAACCAGGCATGGTGGAACATGCTGAGGAGGATGGGATAGGAGGATCACTATGAGTCCCAGCTGTGTAGTGAGACCCCGCATCAAATAAATAAATAGATAAAAGATTAAAAAAATTAAAACAAAGTAAGATGGAAATGGGATAAGTGAAGTGTTCTGGGGGTTGCCAAGGACACTTCACCTCTGACAAGACAGGAGAGTACATTTCTGTTTCCTTTTTTATGTTAGCGGGCTACCGGAAGTTTAGCACTGTTGTCTGTTGTTGGGACCCAAAGGGAACAGAGCTGTCCGTCTGTGGGCTGGCCCTGTCACCCTCAGCTGCCAGGGCAGGTAGTGAGCTCGCAGCCCCCCACCAGCTGATTCAGCAGTGGTCTGGGGGCCTTCTGTCATCTGTCACAATAAATTGGCGGGGATTTCCAGGCTGGATGTGTGGTTGAACTGGAGGTATGCTAGTGTCTTTCGTGATCCTAATAATATTACTTATGCCTACTAATCGTGCACTAGCCACTTTGAGTCTTAGATCGTCTCATTCAGTTTTCACATCTGTGTGGTACAAGCAACCTCACTGCACTCAGTTTGCAGATAAGGAAATGAGGCAGAGAGCTGCTGGACTCCTAGTTCTGCCCCTTCTCGTGGTGGTCTGTCCGGGTCCTCCCCATTCCCCTGGTCCCTGCAGAGGGTAAGTTCCACATCTGGCCGTCATGCCCAGAGCCGTGGAGGTGGCTGGATATTACCCTTTGGCGAGGCAGGAGCCAAGGGTATACAGATCCTGTTTTCAGCTACTGGAAGGCCCTGGAGGGCTCACTGAAGGGAATGAAGGCCTCCTGACCTGCCTAGCGTCACTCTCCTTCTCCAGCACCTCTCTGTCCAGTGGGAACACATACTCCCTGGAGAAATCCCACCTCAGATCCTTTTAGGCGCCCTCTGCCCCATGCTCCAAGGTGTGGGAGAGCGATGGCCACAGATGGAGACCTTTAGTGACCACCGGTGTTTGATTTCCTGGGCTGATTCTAAGCAGCATCCATACAGTCCTTGGTTCTGCTCTCAGTGGAAAGAGCCAAGTCACCCTCTTACTTACCCAGTTCCTGGGTGTAGACTGGGCTTAGTGACTGCCCAGTAGAGACGGGAGTATGGTAGAAAAGGTGGGCATTACGCCCAACACTGGGTTACAGGGAGACAGTAGCTTGTGGCGCGCATTTCCATTTCTCTCTGCCTCACTCTTCTGCTCTCTGAAATGGCTTACTCTGGGAAAGCCAGCTGCTGTGTGGGAGGTAGCGATGGAGAGGCCCCTGCCTTAAGAAACTGAGGCCATGAGGGGGCTTCCCAGTTTACAGACAGCCTGGGGATGCTCTTCCTCCAGTCTACTCTTGTGCTGATGGTAGCTGGGAAGGTCACCTTGTGCAACAGCCACTGGGCTAAACACTGCCAGATTCCTGACCCACAGCAGCTGTGAGGTAGCAACTGGTTGAGCAGCTACATTGTGGGTTAATTTGTTGGGTAGCAGGAGGTAACCAATACACTCTCCAGCAGTGGAGCTGGGACTTGATAGCCCACCCTGGAAGTCACTTCCCCAGACTTACAGGGGACCAGTCACTTCCTGACAGCTTCAAGCAAGTTGTTGAAATGAACTCCCACACTGTGACTTTGGGTCTAGTGTTCTTTCCACTACACCAAATCTCTCCCTTTCATTCCCTTCAAATAAGCAAGAAGATTTGGACTGGGCAAACCTCTGCCTGTGGGGGGCTCAGCTCTGTGTTCCTGGCAGTGTGGGTAGAGCGGGTCACTGTGATGACACGGGGGAGGGGTGGTGCTGGAGGGCAGAGCTGGCCATGTAGGAGCTGCGGCCACAGAGGTGGGCCTACCTAGCCCTCTGTCCAGAGCTTGTGTCTCGGCTGCTGCATACACTACCACCCACACATACAACTTTTGCATTTCACACAGGCTTACTGCCCAGAAATGGCCTTGTGAAGGAAGTGCGGCTTGCCTGCATTTGTTTCCTTCTGAATTTAAGCAGTGTCTGGAGAGAAGGAACCCGATGTTCATGAGATGGAGCTATTTCCCTCTCTCCTTTGGGAGTGCAGCTACCTCTTGTCTTGTCATCCTCTTTCCCTAAGAGACTCCTGGGTCCTGGGCTGCAGGCTGGGACCTGCAGAGCCCCAGCTCTCTGAGCCCTTGGCCCTGCCCCTGCCTGCTGGGCTTGGCGCCCACTTGAGAACCAGCTGCCTGTGAGGCCCCTGGCAAGGCCCCCGGGCTGTCCTCACCTGAAGTCTGTGTAGCCTTGCTGAGGCTCAGGGCCCCGAGATAGTGCTGCTCAGGATGACCTCATGTCCCGTGCTGCCGCCTGGTGAGTTCTGTGCATGTGGTGTCCAGGCTGGGTTCACCTTGGGGTCGAGGAAGAAATTGTCACCTTGCAGGCAGCCACACCATCACTTGGTCCTTCCAGAGTCCAAGAAGGGGCTGGGATTCTGCATTTTTATGACCTGCCCGTGGAATGCTGATATATAAAACTGGAAACCAAGCCTCTGTTGTCCCCTCCTTGTTCATAATTTAGAGCTATTAAGAACAGCTTGATTGGGCAGGGGAGATGGCTCAGTAGAACAAGTGCTTCTGGGGTAAGCACAAGCACAAGGGCCTGAATTCAATCCCCTGTTCCACCAAAAAAACAAAAAACCCAGAATAGCTTGATTAGTAGCCTGTAACCCAGGACTCTGAGGCTGAGGCAGGAAGAGCACTGAAAGTTTGAGGCCAGCCTGGGCTTCATAGGGAGATCCTATCTTTAAAAAACCCAAACTAACTGAAATCACAACAAAAAAATACTTGATTGGCCTGGCTTTCAGAATATCCTGGGGAGGGCTGGCCAAATAGCTCAGCTGATAAAATGCCTGCAAACAGGTGCAGGGTCCCGGGGTTCAATCCCGGCCTCCATGTGTGCTGAGATGGCAGTTGAGACTGGGCATGGTGGCGTGAGCCTGTAATCCCAGCTCTTGGGAGGCTGTAAACAGGTGGATCACTATGAGTCTGGTCTAGTAGTGAGACTCTGAACACCCTGTAGACCCTTCCCTAAAATATCAAACAAACAAATAAAAAATACAGAATATCCTGGGGATTGTCCAAAGCTACCTGTGATTCTCTGAACCTAAACCCTCCATGGGGTTGGGTCCTTCCTTGGCCACATAGGGGAGGCCACAGTCTGGGCCTGGGGGTGCTGAGGGAGCTGTGTGGCCAAGCCTGTGGCAGCACACTTCCCACTGCATGGATGGGGCCATTTCCAGGGTCCCCCCTTCTTTGTTCCCCTCCCACCCAGATGACAGTGCTCCAGACCTGTCTGACATCGTCTCTCCCTCTTCTCTGATGATGGACAGGATCAGGTGTTCTGAGAGGGTGGGGGATTCCTTGAGGAATGTGCTGCAAATGGGGGTCTCCCCTGATGTGACCTCCTCCTCCGTCCCTTCCCCAGGAAGCAGAGAACAAAGCAAGGTGAGCCCCACCCCAGCAGCCAGTCAAAGGGTGAGGGGTTGGGGATGTGGGAGATGCCCTGGATCTGGGGTGACGTCTCTACAGGTGTCTGGTTCCTCTTACACCTCTTCACTTCACCACCAAGTGTCCCTAAGTGAAGTAGACAGCTCCTAGCTTTATAGCTTTGCTTAGGGGTCAAGGAGACCCTACTTCTTCCCAGCTGCCTGCTCCCTGAGAGAACCCTGCCCTATACCCTGAGCGGTGTCAGGCAAGGATTCCCTGGCCCTAGAACTTTTGGTTCTGGGAATAAAGCTGTTATCTTGGGGATATAGTTCAGTGGCATTAGCACTTGCCTGTCAAGTATAAAGTCCTGATTTCAAGGGGCTGGGGAGATGGTTCAGTAGAATAAGCACTTCCCTGGCAAGAGCAAGGCCCTGAATTCAATTCCCAGTTCCACAAAAACAAAAACAAAAAGTCCTGAATTCAAGTCCCATTACAAAAAGACTATTATCTCAACTCCATACTGACTTCCAAGTTGTGAGAACTAAACACATAAACCCTCACGCACACACATGACCCCAGTAGCCACTAGAACGGGAGAAAGCTGCTGGATGGCAGATGACACAGGACCAGGCTGGACCCAAAGGCCCCACATGAGGGTGGGGCAAAGACTGACCCCTCCCCCAAAGAAATGAAAGATGAAATCGTGACAACTATATGATTGGAAAGGAGCTTCATGTCCTGGCTGGTGACCCTGGGGAAGGCAGACCAAGTCCCTAGGCCTCAATTTCCTTGTTGTGCAGTGTCAGATGCAGTCGGTTAGACTGTCATCTCTGCTCAGAAAGGCCATCTCCTTGGCCTTTCTGTGGATTTCATTTGTCACACTTCTGCAGCCATCTGAGTCCCTTCTCAGCATCATCTCTCCAGGGACATTCCAGGGGCCCCCAAGAGCCAACTGCTGCCACTACAAGCTCCAGTGGTGCCTGTCTGCCTTCTTTTGCTCCTGACCTTCTTCCTAGGCCACAATGGTCAGCCTGGCCTGGGCCTAGAAGCTCTAGTGGCAGCTGCTCTTTCCCTCCTGATCATCATGTGGTGCCTGGCACACAGGTGCTCTGGGCAGGAGGGACAGATAGAGAGACGGACATCACTGAGGGTCCTTCTGCCTCGACTTCTGCTGCCCACCCACTTCCTGTTCAGAGTCCTGGCACTCGCTTGACGAGGAGCATAGCAGGGCCTCCCAAGATCAGTATCCTGCTCGTCCAGGACTATTGGACTACAAGCATAGATGAGCCTGGAAAGGACCTCAGAGCTCAGACCACGGGCCCAGGCCCTTGAGAAGCCATCTGTCCATGCTTGCAGTTTCCGTGGGCTCTGGAGTCAAGCAGACCTGAATTTGAATCCTACCTCTGTTTCCCCCATGTATTGCCTTGGCCACAGCTTCCTCTTTAACCTGTGAAGTCACTGCTATGCTTGCAGGGTGACATTTACAGGGTGCCTGAGGCCCAGGCCTGCCTTCCCCCTTGGTGGGAAGAGGGATCTGTTTTGTTCTTACTTCCCCCCCCTCCTGGGGGACTCTGCAGAGACACAGGAAATTCCTCTCTACTTTTCCATGTGCCTTGCAAGGCTTCTGGGTGATACCCAGGGCCAAGATGGAGCTGCGGTGCAAGATGGGCTTGAGGGACCCAAGAAACCTGCTCCCAGCCCTTCTTTGATAGAAGCCAGGCACCTGGATTCTACGTGGATACCTGTCTGACCATCCACGTGGTGCTCCTTGCCTTGTCTGCTGCTGGAGGCAGAGGTCTGGGAACCCTTTCCAGACCATCAGGAGCTGTGCAGGCACAGCCAGTGCAGTGGACTCGACGCACCGTTCTAAAGAAATGCCGAGAAATTAAGAGCCCTGCATCCTTGCTTGCAAAAACTTTATTTTTGTTTTTTTTTTTTAGCAGCAGTGAAAAAGATGGAGAGAGAAGGGGAAAAGGAAGGGGGAAAAAAAAAAGGACCGGAGCCAACAGCACCGATGCTGTAGTCAGCCAACTGAAGGAAAGAAGCGAGTAGCAGAGGTTTGCTTCCAAGGGAGTTGGCGGAGCCAGGAGGAGCTGCTGCCAACCCTGCTGGCCCAGGGCCAAGGCCTCCCCAGGGCCAGCGCCCTGTGCTCCAAAGGCCCACGTCTCCTAGTGGGTGCAAGGCCCTGGCTCTTTCTGTCCCCGTCTGTGCCGGAGTCAGTGTGTGTGGGGAGCCTGGCTGGGGTCCTTCTGCTCCAGAGGATGGAAGAGAGGGGAGGGGGATAAGCCTCTGCTGGGCATCTGATTCTGAGGCTTAACACAGACAGTCCCTGATGGTGACAGCACTGGGTTGGTGGTGTCCTTGGAGGAGCTAGGGGCCAGGGCCCAGGGAGGGGTGGTTCTCCCAAGCCACATGTCCACCACCCCCTGCAGAGCTGGCCTATTTTTCCTAGCTCTAGCCCTTATTTCTCCGACCAGTGTCTTCTTCCCTGTCCCTATTTCCCGTCTTTCTCAGCTGCCCTCCAGCTAGGTCACCAGCTGTCTTGCCTCATCCCCCTTCCGTCCTCTCTGCAGTGGCCACACTTTGCTCCCTGGTTGGCCGAGGAATCCTGGCTTGTGGCACAGGCCTTGGCACCTTCCTCAGGGGGCAGCAGGTCAGGAAGTCCTGAAAGCAGTGCAAGCGTGGGGCAGGAGGGAGGAGGAGCAGGATGGGCCCAAACCTTGCCTGGGGCCCAACAGTGCCTGCTCCTGGCAGCTGCCAGAGCCTGGCTGGGCCTCTGCTGGCAAGTGGCTGGCGGTGGGACTGACCTCACTGCCTTCCCTGCACTGTGAAGGGACAAGTGGCTCCAGGGAAGGCCCGGCTGCAGAGAACAGGTTTACCTCATGCATCCTGGAGAGGAAGGACCAGAGCCCTCTGGTACCTCCTGGTACCAGTACCTGTACTACACAAATGGGGAAACTGAGGCTCAGAGAGGGGAGGGCACTGGCTGAGAGGCGAGCCTGAATGGCTCCCATTCTGGTGCTGATGGCCCTACTTCCTGTCAAGTAAGGCTAGGCCTGCTCCGAACCAAGGCTTGGTGAGCAGCTGTTTGGAGCAGAAGGTACTCTTTCTCCCAGGAAAGTGCCCCTGTGCCTGAGGCCCCTGTCCTGGGCTCCCTGGGCTCCATCAAGGAGGACATTTCTGTTGAGATCTCTTCATACCTGTGAGTGTTGAGAGACTGGGACTCAGGTTAAGCAGAAGGAATGCAGTGAGTGGAGGGAAGGAGGGTGAGCCTGTGCCTAGGGGAGGTACTTGAGCGCCCTGCCCCCCAGTGTTCTGGCATCCTGTCTCCCACAGCTGAGCCTCTTTGTCTGGGCCACATGCTGTCATCAGCTGCAGAACAAGGGACACCAGGCTGCATGCGGTGGGTCCTGGAGCCACGTGGCACAGTGTTTACCTCTGGAGCCCGGAGTGGGTGTGCAGCAGGGCACAGGTCCCAGGCTGGACACCTTCCTCTCCGTCCCTCTGACTCTCTGTTCTTTGCTCCGCCCTGGGGTGATGTCTGACCACCCGCAGCCCAGCACAGCTGTCTCCTCCCACGCCTGTCCACGGTGGGACAGATGCAAGCAAGATAGGCCTTGGGCTGGGCTGTCGCTCCTCATTTGCCTGAAGGAATCCAGTGCCCTCCTGCGCAGAGCTGCGCTTTCCTGGGGGTCTGGGCTTAAGATGAAGACTGCCTTTCTACCGTCAGGACTCTTGGTTGCTGGTTTTCCTCATGCCAACAGCTGGTCTGCAGCTGGCCGTCTGTCTGATGGCCAGGTTCCAGGCGGGTGGACAGGAGGCTCCACGGAAGCCATGGGGTCCTGGCCCCAGAACTACCAGCCACTCGCCCTTTATCCCCTCCTGATGTGGTGCCTGCAGTGTGGATGCTGGTGGGTGAGAGCCACTTGCCCTACTCACATGTGGTGACCAGGGTACCACCCAGCCCTGCCCAAGTGACCTGCCACATTGCAGGCTGGGTTCTTTCCAGGCACACACTTGTTTATTTTAGCACTCTGAGGGCCACATGCTCTGGGGCAGTCTGTGTGCGGCACCTCTCTAGGCTCAGCTTGTGTGGTGAGGGGAGAGACCTAACCTTTCAGGTGAAACAGAAGGTGACTTGGAAACGGGACCAGGATGGCCCACTGAACTTCTCCATATAAACACCTAGAAACCTCCCTCACCATGTCCTTCAGGGGCCTTTTCACAAGGCTCTTAGCACCCTCCACAGCTGCTGCCTGGACCTGGCCATGACCCTGTCACCATCCTGCTCAAACTCCATTTACTTTCTCAGAAACATGGCACCCCAGCATGAGGCCTGGGCAGTGGGCATCACGAATGTCCTCTGAGCAGCAGTGGTCCTCCTACCCAGGGAGAAAATGGAGGTGTGCTTGGGGTCCCCCATTATACCCCAGGGCTATGTCCTGGCCTTACCCCTGGCAGGCATGCGGGGACCCCAGGCTGTGGTCTCACCTGGTGGCCAGTGGCTCCCTGGCCCTATCTCCACTTCCTCCTAACTGTTCCTTCTGTCATAAGCAACAGCCTCCTATGAGCATTGTGCTTCCCATGTGTCACACTCATCTTACACACAGCGCTCATACGTAGGGGACAACATGACCCAGGAATTACAGTCCAGTGTTTTGGGCCCAGAATACCCAGGTGGCAGGGGACACAAGACTGGTATCCCTGTGTCTTTCGTCCAGCTGTCCCTATGCAGGAACCATGGATTGTGACCACCCCACCCGTCACCCGTAGTGAGTGAGGGAAGGGGCAGCATCCGTGATCCTCCTGCTACTGTCCTCTAGTGTGGAGGCCAAAGCCCGTGTGTCCACCCAGCTTGGCCCTGGGGAGACAAGGGCGGCTGTGGTCACTCAGCTGGCCAACCCTCCTCTATGCCCGGAAGCCTGAGGGCACAGAGACTGGCAGCCTTCCCAGAAAACAGCGAGTTGTCTGCCTGTCCTGTCCTTGAGGGAGGCCAGCTCTGTCCCATGACAGGATCCGGGCTGTGGGTGGCAGGCGGCAGGCCTTCCTCCTCCTTTGGGGCCTGGGAAGGCTTCCAAGCCAGTACCCAGACCCAGTCCACAGGAGCCTGTCCCCAGGACCCACGTCCCTGGGGGCTGTGTGTGGCTGTGTTCAGCTCCTGTGTCCTGAGAACTCAAAGGAAGGACTTTGTTTTCAGGGACAAGGAGGGCAGGGACCAACTCCCCCTCCTGGGAGAGCCAAGCTCCCAGATGGCCTGTCTCCAATGTCCCTGCCAGGGCAGGGGTGATGGCCTGGGGCCTGCCGGCTTCTTTTTCTTGGGTTTTCTTGGCGACAGAGCTGTGGGAGAAGGCAGCTTAAGGGGGCTCAATACAGACTTGGTGCACCAGCGGGGGGCTCCCCGGTTTCCTGGGGGATGGAGGGAAGGCTGGCCTGCCAGGTGTGGCCCAAGAAGGCAGGAGGCCTGCTGGCAGTCACAGCCTTGAGTCAGGCTGCCCCGGGGCCCTCGGGTTCTAGCAGGGCAGAGGGGACCGGAGAAGCAGTCTGTCCTTGAGATGGCGATGGTGCGGTGCCTGGCAGTAAGAGGGCGCGGGACGCACAGGAGGGGGGTCTCTCCCCTCTCTAGCCGGATATTAGAGTATGGTGCACTAAAGAAACAAAAAGCAAAAGGGAAAGACGTGGTTGCTAGTTTCGGGTCTCACTCAGTCACAGCCTAGTAGGGGCCAACGACAGGCTCAGCGCTCTCGCCTGCAGAGTGGATGCTAACAGTGCGCCCCGGGCGCAATCACCTACCCATCCCCGGGGCCGCGTGGGAGGCTTCCCGCGGTGGCGCGCAGCAAGACGGCCCCGCGGCGGCCACTCCCTGGATCCCAGCAGGGGGCGCGCCGGCGCTTCGGAACTGAGCCCGGCTGCGGCGGGCGGGGCGAGGTCCCTGTCCTCGCCCAGGGACCTCGAGACCCGAGAGGCCAGGCCCCGCCCCCGGCGCTGGCGACTCTCGCCTGGCTGCCGGGAAGGGTGGGGCCGCCAGACGCAGGCAGCCGGGTGACCCAGGGTCCGGAAACTCTCCAAGTCGGGACTTGGGCGCACATCCGGCGGGGGCTGGAGGGAGGGGGGGGGGACAGGACGCCCTGAGGTCCTGTTTGTCCTGCACCGGGTCACAGGCTGTGTGACAGTTCCTAGTGTTAGCAGGCAGTGTGCACCCTTGAAACTACTTTTCCATCTCCAAAAGCATGCACAAAGTGTGCCAGAATTCTGGGTTTATTGATTATAAAAATAAAAAATGTTGCCAGACGGGGTGGCGCACATCTATAATTCCAGCAGGAGGGAGGCTGAGGCGAGAGGATGGCTGCGAATTTAAGGGCAGCCTGGATTATGTAGCAAGACCCTATCTCAAAAACAAAAATGAAAACAAATCAGTGTACAAATCAGTGCTTATTAGGTGCTGGAAAAATTCTTTGAAAATTCAACTACATAGTGTTTATGCCTATTTCATAAATGAGGAAACAGACCCAGGAGGTACAAGTCACTTACTCGAGGTTGTCTAAGTACTTGTGGCTGAAGTCTGGATCCAAACCCAGGCAGGGCTGGCTCATTCCACACTCCTGTCCTAGAAAGCAGGGACCCCCGTTTGCTCATCTCTGCAGAAAGCCTGGTTCCTGGCAGGTGCCCCATAGCTTGATCACAAATGATGATATTTAAAATTGAAAGCTTATTGCTGCAAATGACACAGTACCATGAACCCCCTCAGAATCCTCTTCCTTATGTGAATGAACTTATCCTTGCTCCTGCCACTTTCTGCAGCAGCTCTGTGGTCCTCTTTCCTGAAAGTCTTTAGTTGTGGCTGCCTCAGTGTCCTGAATCGATTCAGACACGGACCTTTCATGGTCATTCTGACTTTGGAAAAGAGCCAGGCGTCACAGTGCCAGATCCGGGGGGCAAGGACACAGCACCATGCTTTGATGAGCTATCTGGGTTAAATGGCTGCTGGTGGCAGCAGTAACTATTTATATATATTTTGGAACCAGGGATTGAACTCAGGCCCTTGTGCTTGCCAAAGAAGTACTTACTCCACTGAGCCATCTCCCTGGCCCATAGTCACTATATTTTTGATCAGGCCTCATAAAGATACTTAGGAAAAGGGACTTCAAGAGCTGCATCAGAAAGTGGCAAGGATGTTGGGCTAAGCCTGTTGGAAATGGGGCAGTACTTTGAGGAGGTTATGGCAGTGTGTCTTTTACTGTAATAATTTTTAGAATGTCAGCATTCACTGTTTATTTTTGTTCCCCCTTATAGATGTGTTGGATGGGGTTGCTAGCATTTTCTGGGTGTCTCTTTCCCACTGTAGGAGTCCTAGGTGGATGGCTGGACCTGGAACAGGCTGCCTGGCAGGTGCTGTAGAAGCAGAACCTGGTCTCTCCCTGCTGCGTGCAGGCCAGCAGCGCGGCAGGAGGACACCTGCTTCCTCTGCCCACGTCGGGGGAGCCACCCCTCCCTCTGGCCTTGCGGCGATGACTTGGGGTTGGAAGTGTGGCCAACTCAGAGCCCCAAGAGGCTGAGTCACACATGCTGGCCCACATCCTTGGGCACCATGGCTTTTTGTCATTACCGTGAAGGGTGCCAAGGCTGACGGGGGGGCTGTGCAGCCTGGTGAGAGGTGGGTGGGGGGGCGCCAGGTCCAAGCCACTGTAGGGGCCTCCTCACACAGGTGGATGCCAGCCTGTTTTTCCCTCCCGGGCCCCACTGCTCTGCTCTTTGGCCCTCTTGAAGCTGCCAGGAAGAGGACTGTCCTTTTTGCCATCATTTAACTCCACTGGCATTTGAGCTCAATAAACACACACTGACCTGAGGGCAGAAAATGGGACCCACTCAGAAGCCTTGGGTGGGGAGGGAGTGATAGCTCAGTAACACAAGTACCTGCCTGGCAAGGGCAAGGTCTTGAGTTCAATTTCTGGTGCCTCCCCCACCAAAAAGAAAAAAAAAAAAAAAAGCCTTGATAGAAGAGGGCTGGTTGTGCAGGTGCTAGAAGAAAACGAAGAACCCATGGGGTAACCGCCGCCTCCTGCCCTTTCCTCCTTCAGTCTTTTCTGGGAGACTGTGCAACATTTCTTGCCTATTTTGATTTTGAAACAGTGAGTTCCCCAGGCAGAGCTAGAACTTGCCAGTCTCCTGCCTCAGCTTCCCAGACTGCTGAGATCACAGGCCCTCTTTACTAGGCCCTGATGGAGGTGCTATTTCTTTCTAGCACTTAGTGAGACCTGAGACCTGGCGGAGGTTCCTGGGCAGGAGGTGGGACCCCAGAGGGGTGTGGCCATATAAAGGGAGAGAGAGGGAGAAAAACTGGCTTCCACCCTTCTCTTCTACAGCCCCAGGCCTTGGAGGCAGGCTGGGCAGATGCTGCAGAGAGAGGACAGCAGAGAGCGTGGGTGAGCTCACTTCCACTTTGGCTGTGGAGGCGTGGCGGGTGTGTGTGCACGTGTATGTATTGGCTCTCGCCGTCCTCCCTGCTGCTGCTCCAGCTCTGCTTCCGACCACCATGAGCGGAGCAGTTTTGCTCCACAGGACCCTTCCTCCACGCTGTTCCTTGGAGCGCCTTGGAGTGCCTTGGAGCCAGCCAACATGCACTGAAACTGTGAAAAAATGTGAGGAAACCTAACCTCTCTTTCTTTACATTGTAGAGTGGGTATTGTGTCCCTGAGAGTACACCCCAAAAGGTACAAATAGTCCCCTCAAGATACCCCAGCCTTCTGTGGGTCCTACAGGGCGCAGCCACTCCCTCCCCCTGTCCAGGGGAGAGATCCGTTCTGCAGGACTGGCTGAGTTCTGCGTGTCTCTCAAAAGATTGGGGGCCCTCTGGTGCTCACCCCATGCTGCACTTCCATTAGACCCTCATGCCAGTGTACAAAGGCCAAAGGACGTTGAGGGCAGCAGGGAGGCAGAGCCTCAGGCCTCTGTTCTAGCGCCCTAGCTGGAAGGGCTGTACCCTACCGGGTTTTCCTTGCCCTTCCTCCCTCTTTATCCTCCTCTTCTTCCTCTGCCCTTACTCTCTTCCCCCTGGCCGCCTGGTGCTTACTCTTCCAGGTGCTGCATCCTCCTGGTCCTCCTGGTCCCCTGGTCCCCTTGGTCCCCTTGAGCCTACCATGTAGCCCTGCAGCGTCCCCGGGGCACCATCTCTGTTGAATAGCTCTAGTAATGGCAGGCTCACTGCCTTCAGAACAGCCCACCTTATTTAGGCTGTCTCTGTGCCCCGTTGTTGTTCTTGTTCCTTGAGGCCCCCTAGAGTAAGTCCAACCTTGTTTCCTCTGTCAAATATGCCCAGCAAATGGCCTCTCTCCAGTCCACACTTGGGGGAAGGGATGCTGGTTTTCCAAAAAGCCGCATTCCTGAAGACTGCGATGGTACCTGGGTGAGCTCTCACCTGCTGACGTGGAAACACAGGCTGAGGTTTGCAGGCGGCAGAGGAAGGGATTTGGGGTCTGTGTGCTGGGTGTGGGGTGCAGGTGAGGTACCCTCTGGCCACGTGCGCAGAACGAGCCTGTGTTCTCTGGGCTTCTGTTGGATGCATGGCCTCCCCTCTTTCTCTCGAAGAGATCCCCCTTCTAGCTCTGGCAGCCTGACCCCTGTATCTCCATGAATGTCACGTTGGCAGACAGCTGCAGGGAGCACAGTGGCCACGGATGCCAGCTGGCCATGCTTGGTGGCTGAGCGTGGGAGCCACCACAGGGATGTGGCCATGCTGCAGGCTGCCCTTCCATCAGCAGGAAGCCCAGCCACAAACAGTTGGACAGGAAGCCACGCTCTGGCCAGCTGGGGGCTCTGGTTTCTCTTGCGTCTGAGGGTTTGGCCCAGGGCAGAGGGAGGCAAGCCAGGTGCCCAGGCTTCTGGCATGAGGGCTGCGGCTCCCTGGGCTGGGATGTGGGTTGGAGAGTGAGAGCATCACAGCAGGCCCTGTGGGAGGGGCCGGGCAGCTGGCCGGAGCACTGCCGTGGCTGTAGACTGTAGACGGGGAGCCCTGCACGCAGTCCACGTGCGAGCCCTGTGGGTAGCTGGCTGGCCACGTCCCCGCGGGAAGGGCGGCTCCTGCCAAGGGAGGGCTCTTGTGTAACTCACCACAAATACAGAGCATGCTCAGCCAGGGACAAAGGTGCTTCTGCGCACAGCATTGATGGTGCTTGTCCTCGAGTTGTTTGCTTAGTGATTTTTTTTTTTTTTTTTTTGCTGGGGGTGCCATGTTTATCCCCCCAATGCCCCCCACACTTCCAAGATATTGATGCAGGAAGTGGGCCACATGCAATAGCTGCACACCCCCTTGCAAGGATTACAGAGTCCCTACATTTCTCTCAAGCCCTTAACTTTTTAGATATTTTTTCCTTCACGTTTGTGTCCTGAAACCTGATGGGCTGGCAAAGATGGCAGAGGTTGGAGCCAGGAAAGCACGTGGGCCCAAGGTGGCACAGCAGGGGGCACTCAGGCCACCACAGTGACCTCTGCAGCTCCAGGAGGACTTGGGCTGCCTTTGCAGTGCATGCTTGCCTGCTGCCTGTGCCCTCCTGGACTGGCTCCCGCTCAGGGAGCACATGCCTGCTTTACTCGCTCCTCAACATCCTCATACCCTTATTCCTGCTTTCAAATAATCTGGATCTCATGGTAGCCACGGCCTCTGGGTTTGATGCCAGACCAGAGCTTGGCAGCCTTTTCTAGAAAGGGGCGTATACTCCCTGTCTCAGGTTTTGTGGGCACCTGCTACGCTTTGCCTTGGTGGTGCAAACTCAGCCATAAACAGCATATAAATAAGCAGATGGATGTGGGGGGGTTCAGATGAAGCTCTGCGCACAACTGATGGGGCCAGCGCCGGCCGGCCCTCGGCTGTAGTTCCAGCCCTTTAGCACTCCTTGGAGGGAGGCCAGGAGGATCGTGACCTGGCACGCAGGGAAGCCACTTGACTGGATCCCTTCTGAGAATCCCCCTCGTGTCAAAGAAGAGTGCAGGTGTCTTCTAGCTGAAGGAGCCAGCAGCAGAGCTGTCGTTAGCTGGCGGGTGGCTGTGAGGTTCTGGGTGAGGCCAGCGTGACCCACCGCTGACGGTGGGCCTCCAGCTTCACAAGGTGCAGGCCAGGGGGCCTGGAAAGAGGCCAGCTCCAGCTGTAGGGTCCAGAGGATGTGGCCACTGCGGGCTTCTCCCAGGGTTCCCTATAACAGTTAGTTGTAACTGTTGTGGTCCTAAGTGCAGACAGTCCAGGACTGTGTAGCCCAGGCTGGCCTTGAACTCGTGGTGATCCTCTTGCCTCAGCCTCCCAGATGCTGGGATCACAGACATGAACCAGCATGCCCCATTCTTTTTCTTTAAGAAGCAAGGTATCAAGGCATAATTCTTCTTAGAGGTCAGCAGGGCCCCAAATCTGAGATAAACACAATGAAATGTTTTTCTTAAAAATAAAGAAGACATTTGTTTTTGCTTAAAATCTGCCACGTTCAACTTCTCTGTTGCATAATTCCTGTTCCATTGTGAAGCAGTGATGTGTAGTGGGTGGAGAAGAAAGTGGGAAAATTCCCCTTTATTAGGAAGGGAAATTAGATCATCTCTGTCTTGTAAAATGCTCCCTATGACACTTGGCGCCTCTTCTTTCCGGGCTGCGAGGGAGAAACCTTGCTGGGCTGAATTTCTCCAGGGCTCGACTTGGTCCTGAGAAAGTAGCTGGAGAGTATCCTTGGCTTTAGAAACCTAGCACATGAAATCTTAACTTGTTGCACATGCAGATGAATGGATTCTGGCACTGTAAGATAATCCACAGCATTAAAAATTAATATAAAACACACTTCAGTGTGGTTAGATTTACTGAGATGCAGTGTAGCGTTTTAAGCAGACTTTCTGTGGCATAGAGTGGGAACAGGGGCTTTCAGTGTTGTGCTGACTGAGATTAGGTGTGGGTTCAAGAAATGTTTTCTCTGCCCCATAAATATCGAAGTGAAGGTGTAAGGCTGACATTGCTTTCCATTCATGCTTATTTATTCTTTCATGGAGTTGGCCAGTGGGTATTGATTCCCACCAGCAAGGACTGGGTTACAGCAGACAGAGTGTGGAACAGTCACTGCTATGTGCGTGATCTTGACTTCATGGTCCATGGCGGTGCCGTCCCTGCGCCCCAGGCTGCAGGAGGGAGGAAAGGATGAAGAGGAGGAAGGCAGGGATGTGGTCTCAGGTGAGGTGGTGCACGCCTGTGATCCCCACATTCTAGGAGGCTGAGGCAGGAGGATCACAAGTTCCAGCCCAGCCCCAGAAACCTAGTGACTTAGCAAGATCGCTGTCTCAAAATGAGATATAAAAAATAAAAAGGCCTGTGGCTCAGTGCAATGTTGCGTGTATCTGTGTATCATCCTTTTTAAAGGCTGCATTATATTCTTTGGCATAGACCTCCACAGTTGGAATGCAGAAGTCAGAGCAGAAGGAAACTTAAATGGGGAAGGTTTTGAGGAGGTCACAGCTTCTACAGAATTCAAAGTCACCCACAGAGAATCAGGAATGGGCAGGACTGTAACAGCCACTCAGCAGCCACTCAGAACCGAACAGGGTGGAGCTCAGAGGTAGGCCATGGGCTAGCATGTTGCAAGGTCATGGGTTCGATCCCCAGCACTACAAAAACAAAACGATTAGAAAGCAGTCACTCAGTGGCTTGCTGGCCCTCCACACAGGGTCCCTTGGCTGGGAGGGCTGGGAGGACCGAGATTGTCCTACTCTGGCCACACTATGCCTCAGAGCTGCACTTCAAGGTTGCCGTGGAAACAGTTGCTCCTGGTAACAGAGGTAGCTGAGCAGCCTTCCCTCCTAGCTGGAGAACCATGTTGGCTTCCCCTCACTATGCAAAACCTGACGTAACTCACAAAGCTCCCTCGGTGGTTGGGGAGAAGACAGGAAGAGGGAGGGTCTCGAGTCTGCCAAACTTTCTGAGGTGCACCCCCAACGGCCCAAGAACTCTCAAAGATTGTTCCCCTCCTGGTAGCCCCTGGCCCTGGGACTCAGCCTTTAGTATGTATCTCCTTGGGGACACATAAGGCCCAGCTACTGCCAGATGGTAGTGACACATTTGTCTGATATTTTGGACTTCTTCTCACCTCACTGGCTGGGTGTGGTGGCACAAGCCTGTAATCGTAGCACTCAGGAGCTGGAGACAGGGGGATCCTTGCAAGTCCAAGATGGGCCTGAGCTGCACAGTGAGACTCTGTCTCATACCTTGATGTCAGCTGTATTTCTTATTCACCACCAGAATGCACTGGAGCTCACTTAGAGCTGCTGGCGCATGCCTATGACCCTAACACTGGGGATGCTGAAGCTGGAGATTGCGGTGAGTTGGAGCCCAGCCTGTGCTGCATGTGAGCCTCTCTTTCAAAGAAATCAGAATAATAAATCATAAAAATAAAAAGAGTTGCATTATGATGGGAGTGCAGTGTCTTGTAGCTGGCGTGGACCCTGTGCCACCTCCTCAGGCAGAGGTGCAGAGGAGAGGGGCCTTGATCCGGGAGACTACTTTGGTATGATTCTCCTGCAGTCAGGGCCTTGAAGGCCGACCGCAGGAGGGGCTTCTCACGTGTGCTGCCGCCATGCCAGGACACTCGCCACTTCTCTGCTGGGCACTCCTTCCTCCTATGCTTTGCAGGCTCCCTGGCTTCCGGCTTCCTGTGGGTCTAGGTGCCGAGGCTGGAGCAGGGGACTGGGGCCCCTCAGGAGGCTCAGGACCGTTGCTTCTCTCCTCAGGCCTGTGGGATTGAGGCGGGGCTGTGCCCTCCTATTCTGGGATTCTTCTAAAACAGGAAGATGGCAGCTACAGCTGCCACAGCCTCACTAAGTGCAGTGTTCCAGGGAGGAGAGCGTGGAGCTCTGTTCAGGCCCACAATTCTAGGAGGCAGTGGGTGGTAGGCACAGGAGAACCTGCTAGGGTACTGAGTCTCCTGGGGGTTGTCTTTTGGAGGACAGGAGTGCACCAGGATGGACTGGGCTCGTGGGGGAGGAGGCGCGTCTAGCAGCCAGAGAGCCCCACTCCTGCCAAGGAAATGACTGATTTGGGTGACACAGCCCTCCAGAAGGGACAACGTTCTTGCCTGCCAGGCCTGCCACACGTGGACAGCTGTGGGCCCTGCCCCAGATGGCACCCTGGTCTGAGGCCCCTGGCTATGGGGTATGGTGCAGCTCTGCTTCCAAATTCTGGGGTGGAGAAACAGCCCAGGGTTAGGGATGGCAAAATGCTGAGCGCCATGGGGGACAGGACTCTGGCGTCACCATGTGTTAACTAACATGGCTGCCTGGACTCTGTTTTGTCCCTAAGCCCAGAGTGCCCAGGTGGCCACATGGTGTGACAATTGCACAACCACACCTCAGTGAGTGTGGCTGACAGTGTGACCTCCTCTGTGCCAGACCCAGCTTGCGTTGGCTCTGACGTCTGCTGGACTAACGTCCAGGATGCAGGTCATGTCCTTCTCCAGACACGCTGGGTGGCTGCTGGGGTCATGTGGGGTTCCCCCCCCCCCCCGTCACCGCCCACTTTAGACCTTGTGATCAGGAGGCTGCCAGGCGGGGCCGCCGCCAGGAAGCTTCAGGCCAGCCCCATCCTGCAGGGGGCGCTGTCTTTGGCTCCTGCCCTGGGACCTCATGGCCTCCGGGCCCTGCATTGCAGCCTCTGCTTCTGACTTGTTCTGTCCCTTGTATTTTATGTCACTGTCACCGTGACAAACTCAGGTTTCAGGGGAGCTGTCCTGAGCCCAGCAGAGAGATATATTTTTTTAAACTTTGATTTCTTCATTTATTTTGTACGGGGTCTTGCTATGCAGTTCAGACTTATAGTGATCTTCCTGTCTCAGCCTTCCCAGTGCTGGGATTACAGATGTGCACCACCGTGCACTGTTTTGGGGGCCAGCACTGTGTGCAGTACCGGGAATTGAACTTGGGCCCTTGTGCCTGCTCCTAGACTGCTGAGCTATCTCCCCAGCCTGAGATATATTTGAGACATATTCTTTCCAGATTTTCTCCACTTATTTTTTTTAACCAAAAATATTAAATTTACTTTTTTTTTTTTGTTCAGTACTTGGGATTGAACATAGCGACCCCACACTGAGCTATATCCCTTGTGCTTTTTGTATTTTCTTATTTTGAGACAGTCACACTAAGTCACCCTCCACTGGATTAAAATTTGCCATTCTCCTGCCTCAGCCTCCCAGACTGCTGGGGTTACAGGCCTGTGTAAATAAATAATATGGTGCATTCAATAGAGAATATATTGTGAAATCAATTTTCCTTTTAAAATAAAAATAATTTGGCCAGTATTTCACTAGCCATTGACCAGAAGTGGGACATTCTCATCCCTTAATTCAGGCCTTGGTATGTTGACGTTTTTCTAACACCCTTTTCATGTACACGAAAGGTTCTATAATAATTTAGGTAAGGCTGCTTTTCAAAGAATGACAGAATTAATGATGAACAGCAAGAAATGTTGTATTTGAAGAGAAATGTAGGCAGAAGAGGTTAGGTTTGATCACAGTTCCTGTCTGCTGCAGACGGGGGAGCAGCTCAAAAGGGGTGCTGACAGCTGGGTGTGTTGGTGCACTCCTGTAAACCCAGAACCTGGGAGGCTGAGGCAGGAGGATTGGTGTGACTTTTGGGCTACATAGTGAGTGTCAGCTGAGCCTGGACTACATAGAGAGATCCTATCTCAAAAATCCAAGGTGAGAAAAAACATAAAAAGAGTCAGAGCCTGGTTCTTATCCCAGCTCCGCCCCACAAGGAAAAGGAAAGCATGGGCAGATCACTCCCCTCCAGGGGACTTTTCCAGCCTCAGGGAGGGACCCAGTGGAGCCCTTACTTGAAAATGGCTCTGGGAAGGCAGGGATACTGTGGCCCTTGGACCCTGGCCGTGGTGACTTGTGTAGCTGGCCTCCCGTGACCCCTGTGTCCTCGTGAGAGGTCTCCCAACTTCTGAGCCTCCAGGCCACCTGCCCCAGCCATTCTGGGCTTGTCCAGCAGAGGTCCAGGCACGGAGGAAAAGCCTGGCTTGGGCGCAAACCGCGGGAAGTTTTGTGTGCAGATGAGGGGCCTTCTGGGTGGGGGAGGGGACCCACAGGCTTTGGTTCTGGACAGGCTTCTTCCTACCGCAGGCTGGCGGTCCGTCTACCCTGGGCCCTCAGTCTCTGCCTGGCGTGTGAAGCCTGCATATTTATTTTCAGCAGTCAGCCTGGACTTCACCACAGTGGCAGCGTGTCCAGGAATTCAGTGTGGGCAGAGCGTCGGGGCTTCCCGAGTGTGAGCTCAAGTCAGGCCTGAGACCTAGAAGAGCTGAGGTTGGCCCAGAAAGGGGCCTTCCATGGTGGGGGTGGGGTGGTGAGCAAGTGTGGGGGCCCCTTATTCCAGGATCCCCAGTGGTGCCTGACCCCGAGGGCTGCACCAAACCTATATATGTGAGTTTTCCTTTATGTAGTGTTGGCGTTTTTTAAATTTATTACTGTAAAAGATGTCATAAATCCTCCTCGAAGCATTTGCTCTCGCTTTGAGCACGTGTGCCCCTTGTCCTTACCACTCTCTGTCACAGTTCTGGAGCCTTCTTTCACGAGGGACTTCTAGTGCACTGTTGTGGCTGCCTCGGTGTCCTGAACTGATTTAAAACATTGACCTTTCATGATTATTTTGACCTTGAAGAAGGGCTGGAAATCACCCAGTGCCCGATCTGGTGAATGAGGGGATGAGGACGCAGCAAGATGTTCCTAGGAGGGCGCCTTTCCATTGGGTGTGCTGGGCATACCTATTCATCACATGTAGTTCATTTTATTTATTTATGGTGGAACTGGGGATTGAACTTACGCCCTTGAGCTTGCCAGGCAAGTGCTTATTCTACTGCGCTATCTCCCCTTCACCATGTATAGTCTGACTACACCTCCAGTCAAGTTTCATCTCTTACCTAGGGACAGTCAGAGATGAACAAGAACTGAGAATAAAATAGAACAATGGTGACCTTGTGCTATACTAAAGTCATTGGAATATGGTCACCTTTTTCTCTTAAAAAATATTAGTGTAGCAGTTCTTCCTTCTGTGAGTGTGTGAGAGGGTACTTAAGGTGGCTGCCAGGGTCCCTTGAGCCTGGCTGAATTGCCGTCAGAAGTCCGGCTGCTGTGTGGTTATCCAGGTAACGAAGGCTACTAAGGGACTGAGGGGTGGCAGGGGACGCAGTGGGGGTGCACAGGGCAAGGCAGGGGTCCCCTTTGGGCCCAGAGCTCAAGATTTCATCACGTAACTCAGAATGACACACAATTTAAAATGCTTTGTTGTGATAGTTTTGGTTTTTTTTAGTTATTTGGTTGTTGCTAATGTATTTAGTGGTCTCACTATGCAGCTCATACTCTTGGCGATCCTCCTGCTTTCAGCCTGCCCAGAGCTGGGATGATAGCTGGGCTCCACCACAGCTGGCCTCTGGCCAGCTCTGCCTGCCCTGGGGGGTGGGGCTGGCACGGCCTCTGGTGCCGCGGATTGAACCACGGTCCCTGCGCTTGCCTAAGCTTGCCTCAGCGGGCGCTGTGGTCCACTGAGCTATCTTGCCTGCTCCGATGCTTTGTTTAGTTCTGGAAATTTTCATTTTGCATTTTTGGGCTATGGTTGGGTATAGAAAAAAAAAGATAAGAAGCAATTACTGTCTATGGCCCCTCCCCCCAGGTGGCCAGGGGAGGCCAGTGTCACCCACTCGCGCCACGCTCACACGGCCCATACTTGGCTGTAGTCTGCACTCTCCCAGCAGAGTCCTTGGAGTACTTTCTGTGTGGCCCATGGAAAGAGCCAGGAGGGGATAGCCGTAATACAGGACAGACCACCCCAGGGGCTGCTGGTCATGCCTTCTGCAGCTCTGTTCTTCAGGCTGGAGGGCTCCCTGGGAGCGAGGGCTGGCACTCTTGTGGCTTCCCAGCCCCATGGTCTGTGGCCAAGCTGGGCCCTGAGCTTTTCCCCCAGTGCTTCGCCCCCATCTCAAGCTGGGGTTCCATGGCTACCAAATCCCTTGCTACCTTCCTGATGCTGCTCCCCATGTCCTGCCTGCATGCATGGCCATCGGCTCCCAGCCTGCTTCTGACCACGGGCCCTGCAGGCCAGCAAAGCGACGCCTCTCCCATCCCCCACCCCCTGCCCCATGGTGACAACTCCAGTTCTGTCCTCAGAGTTCGCTCTGCCTCAGTCGCCGTACCAGTGATCAGCATGGAACCCACTGCAGGGCTGCTTGTGATGGTCACTGAGCATTCAGAACTGAGCGCGAGAGCCTGGCCCCTCCCACGCTCCCTCCTCTCTCAGAGCAGCCAGTGTGTCCTGGGTCCTGTCGCTTCTCCCAGAAGCCCCTGCTGCTGTCTGAATCAAGTGGCCCCTCTGCAAGCCTAGCTGTGTTCCTGCCCATTTCCCAGAGGGCACACGGCTGGAGGCATTGCTTTTGCATTGGATGGTCCTCAAATGACTGAGTTCCGGGAATCAGGCTTGGGATTTATAAATCACTGTGTTTCCAGCACTCAACACCTAGCAGGGGCTCCTTAAGTCTTTGTTGGGATGGATTAAGTATAGAAAAGTGCCTAACCCTTCCCATGCTTCCCTTCCCTCAGGCAGTCTGGATCCCTGCGCTGCTCACTCTGAGATGCCCTGCTGGCCTGTGGCAGTCTCTGAATGCAGGTTCTCCTCTTCTGTTTTTCCCCACATGAGCCCACGTAGGATCATGCTCCTTAGCTGCTGTCCTCTCACCTCCAGGGTCTGCTGACTTCCCTGGCAGGTCCTGAGTGGGTCCCCAGGGAGCTCTGTGCAGAACCATCCCTGATGCTGGGGTAGGGACCAGGTGGAGGTCATCCCTGGCCACCTCCCCACCCACATAGTACTGCACACCAGAGCCCCTTGGGCTCCTGGGAAAGAACAGCAGCTCTGCCAGGCTGACCAGACTGAGGCTGGGAACTGGACAGTGGCCCTGGGCACACCACAAGCCCAGGACTCCTAACAACAAAGAGCCTGAGCTGTGCACGTGGAGGCTGCCTTCAAGTGCTGTCTGCCACCAGGGTACAGGACGGGAAGCCGGGCTCTTTCTCAGGCACTGGCACCTTTTAACCTCCTTATCAAGGTGAGAATCAAGCCCTTGAGGTGCTTTATGTAGCTCCAGAGGATGTGAACAATCCTTATCAGCTTCCCTATCTCTGCCACCATCCTGCTTGCCATTTTTTTTCATATAAATAGAGCCAAGTTGCTTCCTGGCGTTCACCTCTATGAACTCATTTGGGGCATGATTTATGCTCAAGAATGCAGAGGCTGAGCGGAGGTGAAGGGCTAATCCAAGGTCACGTGCCTGTGCCATGTGACAGAGAAACCCACTTTGGAAGCTGTCATAGTGGCAGGGCCCTGTTATCTCAGCACTTGGGAGGCTGAGGCAGGAAGATGGCTACAATTTCAAGGCCAGCCTGGGGTACAGAGCCAGACCATGAAAAGAGAGGGAGGGAAGGGAAGGGAAGGGGAAGAGAAGGACAGGGGAGAGAAAGAAGAGGGAGACAGAGACATGGGGTAGTGGTGGGGAGAGAGACAGAGACAGAGACCTGCTCTGGAATTCTCTTGGAAAGTGTTGGTGGACATAGGCCAGAGTCTGAGTGTGCACATGGGCAAGCCTATCAGGCCTGGTTTCCTGGGGCACACCTGTGTCTCTGTGCCCAGGGTTGGGCTGGCTTTGTAGGGGTGTGTGTGTGTGTGTGTGTGTGGTGAGCTGGGCAGGGCGTGTCCTGGGCCCCAGCGTGTGGCATG
Source organism: Ctenomys sociabilis (assembly GCA_004027165.1). Taxonomy (NCBI): domain Eukaryota; kingdom Metazoa; phylum Chordata; class Mammalia; order Rodentia; family Ctenomyidae; genus Ctenomys; species Ctenomys sociabilis. Next base: position 12,881 of record PVKA01021586.1, on the reverse strand, counting down.
CGGCCTGGGAGTGCGTGCATGCGTGTTCCGGGACATCCACCCCTTCTCAGATGTCCTGGCTTTGGCTTTGACAACCAAGACCCAGCTGCGCTCTGGCGGGGGAAACATCCGCTGTGGAAGGAGGAGCTGACGGTCCCCAAAGGGGCCGTGCACACTGCCAGGGAGCGCTCCTGGCCCGGTGCCTAATTCCCTGCAGATGCTCCCGAAATCTGTTTCTAATTTGGACTCTGCCTTTCCTGGCCCCACTCTTCCCGTCCTACTCTCCCTGCGCCTCAAACCATCAAATTATGCTGAATAACGGCTGCAGAGGGGGGGAGCGTGCTAAAGGTCGCCAGCGGGCTGCTGGCGGGTGTAATAATGTCACATTTCAATTTATGTGGGGAGAGTGCAGGAATCAAAAGCAATAAATAATCAGGGCCGCACTTGGAGCTGTGGCCAATGATGACTCCCGCAGGTCGTGCCACCCCCAGGAAGAAACCACAACCGTCACACCCACCCACTATGCACTGCACTCGAGAAGACCCTTGAGGCTGCAGGGCATGGCATTTTCTCCCTGCCGGGAGGGCGCTTACAAACTGAGATGCGCAGCATTAGCGAGACTCCTGGGGTCTGAGTTTTACCCGGATGTTCTGAGCACAAGGGTTCTAGAACAGCCTAAATCTCCAGGGAGCTGTGCAGTCCTGGCCCACTCAATGCCATGAAGACCCAGCTCTGGGGGAAGGTGGAACGAGAGCGGATGGGAGAGGGGTGGACGGGTCACATGGGTGGCAGCTCTGAGAAACCCGTCCCCATGCACACAGAGGTGGGCGGAGTGCTGGCGACAGCTGCTGGAATGAGCTCGTGGAGGTGGAGCTGTGATGAGGATGCAGTTGTTTTAGTGACTGATGTGGACATGGAAAGAATGTGTAGATTCTTTGGTTTGGAAAAATTATTATTATTGGTTTTCTTGAGATGAGGTCTTGCTATGTAGAACTAGGTAGCCTAGGCAGATCTCGAATTCAGGAGGGCCATCCTACTTCAGCCTCTTGAATATTGGGGTTGCAGGTATGTACCACCACTTCTGGTTTTGCAGGCATTCTCTGAAGGCAGAGTACTTGCCCTGGGTCCCTTTTGGTCCCTTGCAGACCACTGAGTTGGGGTCAGGGAGACCAGAGACACCTGAAGGCTTGGGGCATTCTCGCTTGTGCACTGTGGCCAGGTAGCTGGGAGGAGGGGATGAGGGCCTGGCCTTGCCCAGCATGTGGCCTTTCTGGAGGGCACGGGCACAGGGCTCTTCATTTTCCAGCCTTCCCCGACACCCTGAGGACTTCCTTCCCTTTGCCCTGATACCCAGCAGGTGCAGCCACCAGGCCCTCGTGCCTGTGCCCCTGTGGCCACTGTTGCTGTTTAGCTGCATGCAGTGCTGAGGGCTCTGTGCAGATCGAGAATGACATGGAACCCTCAGGGCCACTGGGAGACTATGTGGCATAGGAGGCCACTGGTGGGGCCACCTGGGTCCCTGTAGGGCATTATAGTGCTGGGAAACGGCTGTTCTTGTGCTTCGCCAGCTGACGGCCTGGGTTCTGACCCAGGGAATGAGAGCAGAAGCCCAGGCTTTGCTCTGAACCTGGCCTGCAGGAGCCACCTGGAGCACCTGCTCCTCCGTGCTCTGTGCCTTTCTATCCAGACGGAGCAAGGACACAACCCTACTGCACCTCATTTAAAACGGCAGAGCTGGGTCAGGGGTATAGCTCAGCTGCACAAGCACCTGCCTGGCCGCTGGAGGGCATGGACACGGGGCTCTTCAGGGCGCAAGGCCCTGAGTGTGATTTCTGATGACAAAATAATATTAATAATAAAATGGCAGAGCATCCTTTGCCCTGGCTTTCTGGAGGCCTAGATGGAAACAGCCAGGCCTAGACCTGAGAGAGAAATGCACTGAGGCTCTGTGGCTGCCAAGCGTGGGACTCTTGGGTGTTTGCAACAGCAGTGAACTTACGAGGAGTCACTTGTCAGGAATTTTCACTCTCCTTATGCAGATCAGGAAACTGAAATTCAGAGAGGAAAATCAGCCCTTCAACGTCACACATTCAGATAATGGCTGGGTCAAAATGATAGACTAAACCAGGAGAGTTTGTGCGTGCCTGGGATCCCAGCACTTAGGAGGCTGAAGCAGGAGAACCACCGTGAGTTCAAGGCCATCCTGGGCCAGACATTGGGAGAGCCTAGGCTCCCGGGTGCTACCTGCTGTAGGAGAGTGGTGTCCACATTCCCCCAGTACTCCACATGTGACCTTACTTGGAAAGGCAAGTTGTTCCAGATTTGACCAAGATAAGGTCATAAGTTGGGCTCTACTTCAGTGCACCAGTGTCCTTATAAAAGGCGACATCCAGACACTCAGAGGCGCAGGCACAGGATGGCTGTGTGAGCACACCTCTTGGAGGACTGGAGCCAAGGAGGGAGGATTCCTGTCTCAGCCACAGAGCTGGAAGCTTGTGCAAGCTGGAAGGAGCTGCTTGGCCGAGCCTGGCCACACCCTACCCCATCCGGTCCTCCAGCTCCAGGCTGAGGGAAGTTCAAGCCCCGGTCTGTGGTCCTGCCCTGGTTCCCTCTCTGCCCCGTGAAGGCTGAGGGGGCTGTGTGCTCAGATGCTGTCAATGCCTCTGCAGGCACCGTTAGTGGCACAGGCAGCACCCGGGAGACTTGGAGGTGGGGCGTGGTTATGGCGTGGCTAGGACCGTTTCCAAGGAGCACCCACAGGACACAGCCGCAGGGCCTCTGTGCATGCTGCCTATTGTGTGCCCAGCCTGGGAGGCTGAGGGACCTCATCTGCAGGTGCGATCTGTCCTCATTCTCCCAGACTGTAGAGTCAGCTCCCAGGGAGCCCAGAAGGAAGGGCTCTAAACCGCACGCGTCCGTCCTGCAGACAGCAGTAATCCTTTTGCTTATACCAGATTTCCTTCTGGTCTCCCACGTATTTATGTGTACGGCGTTGGGATGATAGATGAGAATATGAAAAAAAGCGAGTTGCTTAATAAGATCCAATCCTATTTTCATAGAAACAAACAAGCTGTGTGTGTGTGTGATACACACACAGGCGTGGGTGTGTATACAAGTGCTGATTAACGACAGACAAAACGCTAGGAAGGATAGCAAGGTCTGTAAACAGTGGCTACCTCTGGCTCCAGATTAGTGCCCCGGAGGGTGCAGGGCGCCTTTCAGGACTGTTTTCTAAACTTCTGTGCTGTTTCAACAAAAACAATCACCTACTTTGCAGGGTGTTGTGAGGGAGGAAGTCTGGACGGGGCAGTCTCACCGCGCTTCCGTTGCACTGTGGGGAGCATTCAGGAAACTGGCTTTTGTCCTTAGTTTAAACTTATGTTCAGAGAGCCCAGATTCCTTCAGGCCTGATCCTGGGAAGAAGCCGCTGCCTGGCCCTCTAAGCAGCCTAAACTTGGGGTGCAGCAGAGCTATGGGGTGCAACGTGGTTGAGATCCAGAGCACCCCCCAAGGCTCTCAGGCAGGGCGCTGTCACTGACTTGCCGTGTGTCTGGCTGTGACATACTCTCCAACATGGGAGGGCGGCCAGCAGCAGGGGCTCTGCTGTAGGCAGAGGAGCTGCTTGAGCTGCATAGGGGCATCCTACCCAGGTGGGGCCGTGAGGCCCCACGGGCATCTTGTCACACCGTGACCTGCAGGGGGCCCTGGCACAGGGGCAAAAGGACACAAGCAGACAAGGCAGATGACCTCTAGGCCTGGTGGCGCATAGCTGTAAACCCGGGGAGGCTGAGGCAGGAGGATCATTGTCAATTTGAAGCCAGCCTGAACTACACAGCGAGACACTGCTTCAAAAACACAAAACATAGGGCCGGAGATATGGCTCAGTGGAATAAGTGCTTCTCTGACAAGCGCAAGGGGCCTGAGTTCAATCCTTGGTTTTGCAAAAATATAAATAAATAAATAAATAAGATGCTGGCAAAAACAAACAAACAAACAAACAAACAAATAAATAAAAAGCTGAAAAATCTCATTTTAGCCCCAATATAGCCACCAAAACTCAACCTGGGTCCACTTCGAGAGGACTTAGGGGGAGGGGTCAGGAGATGTGACCCTGGTGCAGGCCTGGCTTCTCCCTAGCTGTGACTCTGTGAAAGGTGCCTCAGTTTCCCCATCTGCCAAATGGGAAGAATACTGCTTATCAAACAAGGGCTGCTGTGATTGCGAAGTTCGATCTAGCTGATGTCTGTGCAGGTGTTGTCATGCCACCGAGGGCCACTTGACACCGAGCCTCTGAAGGTTGGCTTGTGTGTCAGCACAGACATGCAGTCACTGAACACTCACGTCCACCCGAGAGGGAGTGTGCCTTGCTGCAGTCCCTATCTTACAGATGAGAAAACATAGACAAAGAGAGGGAAATAATTGTCCCAAAGCAGACAGAGTTCTCCACTGGGGACTGTCTTGTGACCACTGACAGATTCAACTGGGTTTTTTAAAAAAAATTTTTATTCCAGACATTGGTGTCAAAAGTGTGTAAGACTCACTTTGTTAGATTTATGAACCTGATATTTTTTTTTCTGGAACTGGGGATTGAACTCAGGCCTTTGCCCTTGCCAGGGAAGCACTTATTCTACTGAGCCATCTCCCCAGCCCCCGATATATGACTGTTCTTCCAGAACAGAATTGGTTTATAAGTCATGGACTTACTATACATGAATAAAATGTGGGTTGCAACACACATGAATTGCTATCACCAAATGATAACCAATTATGAACTATTTTTATCTGGCCAATCTTGGTTTCTCCATCATTCCAAAGTCCTAGACACAGTATACCTATGTTTATTTTCATATTTCTGTAAGATGGAGACTCCCAAGGAATGCTAGCCATGACACTTCAAGGTCCCTAATTCTTATTGGTTTTTTTTCTTTTGTTTTTTTGAGATAGGGTCTAACTATGCACTTCAAGCAGGACTGTAACTCACTATGTAGCTCAGGCTGGTTCAGACTTGTGGTGATCTTCTGCCTCAGCCTCTTGAGTGCTGGGATTATAGGTGAGTGCCACCATGCTTAACTCTTAATTTTTAAAAATATAATTCAATAATGGCCTAATGCTTTTGACTATTAAACATCCAATTCCCAGGTTATCTTAGACATTTAAAAAATAGATTTTCTGTGCCTTCTTTTTAAGAGGAAAGAGAAACAAAAACCATTGTGCCTAGCCATCTTTATTAGTTTGAATTATTATTTATCAGCTCAAATGAGAATAAGAAAAATAGGGGCTGGGGAGATGGCTCAGTAGAATGAGTGCTTTCCTGGCAAGTGCAAGGGTCTGAGTTCAATCCCCAGTTCAACCAAAAAAAAAAAAAAAGAGAGAGAAAAAGAAAAGATTTTATTTTGTCTGCACACATTCCTTCTCTAGTGTCCTTTCTTCCTTGGTATAGATCTGAGTTTCTGATCTATCATTTTCCTTTTCCCTGAAAAGCTTTTAAAAGTTCTTGCTAGATGAGTTATTGACAACAAATTTTCTCCATTTTTAATTGAGAAAGTCTTTGTTTCTCCTTGAAGAATACTTTTATAGGGGCCAGGGAGATAGCTCTGTGGAATTGGTGCCTACCTGGAAAGTACAAGGTCCTAAGTTTGATCCCTGGTACCACAAAGAAAAACAACAACAAACACCTTTGCAGGGCACAGAAATCTTGGTTGATTTATTATTTTTTTCTTAATGCTTTCAACATTTTATTCCATTGTCTTCTTGCTTGCATGTTTTCTGAGAACTGTGTTGTCCTTCTCCCCTATAGGTAAGGATAAGAACAGGAATATATATACGTACATGTTTTCTGTGACTGAGTCTTGCAGTGCAGTTTAGGCTGGGCTTGAACCCACAATGTAGCCCAGGCTGGCCTTGAACTCATGGCAGCCCTCCTGCCTCAAGTATTGAGATTACAGACATGTCCCACCAGGGCTGGCCTAAGAATTTATTCTTAAATGAAGCCATCCTAAGACCAAGTAGCCCTCTGGCTTATTGAGGACTTTTTCCTCCTGTTTTCTGATGTTGGATAATGATATATACAGATTTTTTTTCTTTTTTTACATTTATTCGCCTTAACACTCTCTGTGGCATCTGCATGTATGGTTTGGTATCTGGTATTAACTGGGGAAGTTCTCAGTCATTATTCTTTTGAATATTTCTTTCCATCTTTATTCATCTTCTGATAATCTCATTGCCTGTGTATTGTACTTTTCACAGCTGTCCTATAATTGCTGAATATTGCGTTCTTTGCAGTCTTTATTAGGTTTTTAGCTTTGGACATTTCTGGTAGGATATCCTAAACTGAAAGATTTATTTCTCAGTTGTGTCCATTAAAAAACTTCATCAAAAACATTTTTTCTTTCCTGTCAGAGTGTTTTTTTTTTTTAAAAAAAATCTCCATTTCTTGTTTTAAATTAGAATTTCCACATCTCTGCTTACATGACCCATCTGTTCTTGTATGTTGTCTACTTTATCCTTAACATATGATAGAGCCCTTAACATATTAGTCATATTTTTTATGTATTTCCAATATTCCTGCTGTATCTAAGTTGGATATTGGTACTTGCTCTTTATTTTCAAACTGATTTTTGGCCTTGTAACTTTTTCTGCATAGCTAGGATGAAGTACTGGGTCACAGGAAACGCTGTACAGGGGCACTGCGGCGTGCGCGAGGCATACGCTCGCCTGTCCTATGAGTAGGCCTCTGTCCTTTTGTGAGCCTGCACCTCTGGTCTGTGTCATCCCAGGCCACCGTCTGCCTCTTCCTGCTGTGAGAAGGAATGGCCAACCAGCCTGGAGATGGGGACCTCCAGTCTTCCGGTCAGCTAAGCTGGTATAAAACTCCAATAGCTTGGGCTCTGAAAAAAAAAACCAAAACCATGAAACAAACATATGCTCTGGTGTATTTTAAAACAGTTCCCTGTCCATGTCTCTGGGCTGGAAACATGAGGAGAATTTTCTTTGATATTGATTCTGAAAAAAAAAAATACTGATTTTGAAAGTAGGTTAAACACCTGGAGGCAAAGCTCACAAAAGTGTGGGATCCCTTGAGACAGGGGCCTGCAGTTTTGCCTTCTGTGTGTGCTGGATTGGAAACTAGCGTCCCCGTTCACGTTGTTTTTCGTAGGTACCATTATCATCAGCGGTGTTCTTTCCTTATCTCGGTGCCTCCTTGATTAGCTCCCCAATTCACAGTATCTAAAATGCCATTGCTAGAAAGACACGGGGTGGGTGTAGGCGTCCCCAGGATATGACTGGTGGGCAAAGAGGAGAGGGTCAAGTGGACGCCTTAAAATCTCATCATTTCCACCTCTGCACTTGTCTTACTTTTTACTGGTTGCTGGGACAAATACCGGACAATCAAAACGAAAGAAGGAAAGGTTTATTTAGCTCACTGTTCGTGGTGGTTTCAGTTCATACTCGGCTGGGTACAAGGCAAATAGGACAGCAGTTCTTCCCTGTTTTCCTTCTACGCTGACCGAGCTGCTCTGAAGACTGGGACTTCTCCAAGGAAGTGGGGCAGGACAGCGGGGAAGCCTTCCTCACCTCCTTTATATGCACTTTTTGTGTTGGGTGGCCCATAGCCAATCTCACCCCAGCGCCGGCCCAGTAGTGCCCCAGGTTGGTCCCTGCGGGACTGCGGGGTGGGGGCGTGGGGGGGTGGGGGGCAAGCCTAGAGCGGTCTGAGCCAATTCAGCCAAATTGATACAATGTATCAAATACCACAGCACTCTAGCTGGGGAGGCTTCCCTTCACCGCACTGTGAAAAACGGTCTTGGGCTGAGGAGGTAGTGTGAGCGTGATGGTTGAAGTACTGGTTAATATGTGCAAGGCCAGGCGCTGGGCCCTAGTGCCATGTACACATGCAGACAGACACACACAGACACACAGACACACACAGACACACACAGACACGCTCACACACACACACACACACACACACACACACACTAATAACCATCACTTCTACCATGTTTAGAATGTACCAGGCAATGTTTATAAAATTGCTTTCAGCGTAAAAAATATTTTGTTTCTTTTCAACAACCGCTTGTAGTTGGTGTTAATGTTATAATTAGAAACGAGGAACCAGACCCAAAGAGATTATATCTCTGGCCCCAACTGTCACCTCTGTGTTTGCCGGGACCGGTTCGGTCTCTGGGAGTCCTGGACTTCAGGACTCTCCAGGCTGTCCGTGAGCACATTTTTTTTTTTTTTTTTTTTTGGTACCTGGAACTGAACTCAGGACCTTGCACTTTCCAGGCAAGTGCTCATTCTACTGAGCTATCTCCCCAGCCCAGGTGGGCATGTTATGAGACTCCGCCTTGTGACCCCGACTGATTGCACAACAGCAACTAGAGAACAACGCAGCAGTAGTGAATTCCTCTTGTGCCGTCAGGGGCAGTGTCTGCGAAGGCAGCCTCACACCCAGACTTCTTTATCTGAAGGACTCCTTTGAGGTGGAGGAACAATGCTTTGTCACCGAGTAGTACTTCCCTAGGCTGGATTCTGGGGGGAGTCCATTCCTGCCTGGACCCTCTGGCCTTCTGGAAGGTGACAGCTGCTTGCCTTCCTTCTGATGCTGGAAAGTTTTGCTCTAATAGAAATCTTCAGGGGTTGCTCGGTTTGACCTGGGACCTATCCTGAGTTATAGGGTGGGGTCTGGCAGGACCTGTTCCAAAATGAAAATGGGATGAGCGGGCCTTGTTAAAATGTCTACTTACTCCCACCATCTGCTGTCCACTGCCAACAAAACAAAGGAAAGACAACCAAACCAAAAGAACCCAACAGTGTATCTTCTTGCAGTTCCTAGACTACAACTGTTCCCATCTACCCTGGGCTCTGACCAAAGCCACTAATCTTTCACCTGCAAAACTAGGTAATAATCTCTGACCTCTCAAGGATATCATGTGGCAAAGATTTCCCATGGGGAAAAGGGACCCACCAATAGATCATGTAAAAGCTTCAAAAACCAATCCTCTGGCTGGTGGTGGTGACACATGCCTATAGCCCCAGTGCTTGGAAGGCTGACTCAGGACAGTTGTGAGCTTGAGGTTAGCCTGGGACAGAAGGGTATTGAGGGCCAGCCCAACCTACAGAGAAAGACCCTGTCTCAAAAAGGGGGAAAAATCCTCAGTAACCCAATGGAAAAAAAGAATCCATTGGAGAGGGTCAGCCAGAAAAATAGCTCAACAGATTAAAGTGACCGCAAGCAGGCCCAGGTTCGATCCCTGGGCCTGCTGTGTTGGCCCAGCCCCCGGGGCTCGCTGAGATGGCAGTTGAGACTGGGCATGGTGGCACGCACCTGTAATCTCAGCTCTTGGCAGGCTGTAAACAGGCAGATCAATATGAGTCTGATCTAATAGTGAGACCTTGAACACCCTGTAGACCCTTCCCTAAAATACAGACACACAGAAAGAAAGGAAGGAAGAAAGAAAGAATTCATTGAAAGCCGAACTTCTCTCTTTCCTATCAGTGGGGGGAAGACTGACACACTCAGTCTCTTTCTTTGTTGCTCTCACAACTTCAAGGGAGAGAGATTGGTTTTGGCTCATGCTGTTTTCTAAGTTCCAGTCCCTGCATGGTGGGTCATTTCCAGACAGCAGCAGGTGGAAGGGCCTGGTGGAGGGTGCCGCTTGGCTCATGGTGGCCAGGAAGCAGAGACAGGAAGGAGGCGCTGGGGAGGGAGGTGCGCCCTTCCTTCCAGGTTCTGTCCCCACTGGCCCATCTCTTCCCAGGAAGTCAGACCTGACTTCCTGACAGCGGGGGAGCTACAGTGCCCGCCCAACGCTGCTCCAAATGTGAGACTTTGGTGACCATAGCAGATGCAGAGATGACAGCTGCAGGGAGGGCCAGGGTGGCTGCAGGGTGTGCAGGACCCGTTCCAAGGTAGCAGTGGGGTAAGCGGGTCTCCCTGCTAGAACAGAATCATGATTCTCAAGTCAAGAGGCTGCCCAGGTTGGAGGAGAGAAGGCTGTGGCAAGATGCTCTGGCTTCTCTTGGAAAACAGCAACATTAGGAGAAGCACTTGGTCGGTGTTACTGATGGAGACCTGGAAAGGTATAGTGGTCAGCTGCAGAGGGGGATCCCTGGAGGAGGAGAGGGTCACAGCCACATTAGACAGCCAACCAGGCCTTTATCATTTGCTATTGGATCTCGGGGAGGCTTCCCTCAGAACACCAAGGAGTGAGCAAGTGCAGCAGAGCCTGGGGGGCGTCGTTCATGCTTCTGTGGCCCCAGGAGTGGGCTCCCTCTGCCATGCACCACAGTGGATGCTGACACGAGACCGAGTGTCCTTCCCACCCTCCCCCCTTCCCCCCAGGTTGCCTTTCTGTACTGTGATGGCCTTCCCAGCTGGGTGTGGGGTGCGTACCGGAGATCCCAGCACAAGGTGGCTGAGGCAGGAGGGCCACCAGGAGTTTGAGGCCAGTCTAGGCTATATAATGAGACTCTGTTTGTTATAATGAGACAAACAAACAAGATGGCTTTCCCACTGATGGTACCGGGGCCTCCATGGGAGTGGGGTTCCCTCTGTGTTGCAGTCTTGTCTTCTTTGTTGTGGCAAGGCATAGGCAGAAGCAGAATGGGTGTGATATTCTGTGTTCTCTCCTCTTCCTGTTTGGCCCCATCAGAGAGTGACACCACCTGGAGACAAAATCACCCTATTGCCAGAGGGGGAAACTCGGTCCTCCTGAAGAGTGAAGTGTAGCTTTAAGGCTCTTCACTCCTTCGGCCTGGCTGCTCTGTTTCCCTGAACCTGTGGCCTTTTGGTGTGATTCTGAGTGGGAGGTGCAAAATGGCTGGATTCAGAGCCTAGAGTCTGCAAACAGAGAGCCAGAATTCTGTTCACCTTTGTTGGTTACCACCTGGGTGGCCATCAAGGAATCATTGATCTTCTGGCACCTCTGTTTCTCATCTGGGAAAGAGGTCACACTGCCAGGCATGGTGGTGCACACTTGTGACCTTGGCACTAGGAGGCTGAGGCAGGAGAATCTCTGCAGTTCCAGGCCAGCCTGGGCTACCTAGTGAGTTTAAGGCCAGCCTGAATTACATAGCAAGGCCATGTTTCAAAACAGGAGAAAAAAAGCAAAAAAAGCAATGGGATGTTCATTTAGATGAGTGAAGCCTTCTTGCCTATAGTGCGTTGTCGTCATTGATCAGTGAGAAACATGATTCATTACATGAACACAGGCATCCACTGTCCCGTCAGAAAGGTCACCCTGCGGGCTTCTTGCAGAGGAGAATGCACGGCCAGTCGGGCACTGTGAGGGGCGATGGTGCTCAGTCCCATCCCTGCCTTCAAAAAGAAAAGAGAAGGAAGAACAGACCCCAGCAGAGGTGTCGGAGGGCGTCCAGCCCGGTGAAGCTGCCCTCTCCCTACACACGCAGCCGGCAAACACTGTGTTAAAGCTCAGTGATGGGAGACGAGGGTGATTCTGCCTGGGCACCCCCGGCGGCCTCTGATCGGGTCAGATTTCTTCATGACACCTGCAACAGCATTGTCCCCGTCATTTGCGGAGGGGAGATGGAATAAGTAAGCAGTCTGGGGAGAGGGACCAGGTAGGCACCAACAGGGCCACCAGACCTCCTCTGCTTTTGATCTGACAATGGAGGGTTCAAAAGCCTGCCTCTACTGAAACAGGACAAGAAAGGGGGCCCTCTCCCAAGCTGCCTCCAGCTGGGCTGGGGGCATGCACAGGCAGAACTGGGGGCCCTGGCTTCCTGGGGACTCTGTGTCCCTGTGGCCACCCCATAGGGACATCCCAGGATCCAGCCCAGTGAGGGAAAACTCACAAACTAAACCTCAGACACTTTCCTTATGGATAACAGGCAATAGGTTGAAAATAACATTTAAATTATTTAAATAATAATATAAAAATTACTACCTACTATTTAGGTATGGTGGCACACAACTCTCATCCCAGTACTCAAGAGGCTGAGGCAGGAGGATCATGGGCGAGTTTGAGGCCAGCCTGGGTTACAAAGTGAGCTCAAGGCGGGCCTGAGCTGCATAGCAAGACTGTGTCTGAAAAAGACAACAACAAGAAAAAAATTACTACCTAGCATTTGAAGGAAGCTTAAGAAATACAGACTACCTACCATGTCAGCCAACCTTCCTTAAAAGTCTGACATGGTTTCTTTCAGACTTGAGAAGTAAAAAAAACCCAGAGTGATATGATTTAAAAAAAACACTTAACTGTGACAATACGGTAATATTCTTTTGTAATTATTTATTGCAGACTATATTTTGAAGGGCATGATTAAGTGACATTATTCTATTAAACTGATTCATCTTTAGTTCGCTAGTATTCTCTTACAAAAGCAAGTTTTGAATTTCTTTTTTTTTTTTTTTTTTGTCTTTTTGAGACAGGGTCTCACTATGCAGTTCAGGCTGGCATTAAGCTCACTTTGTAGCTCAGGCTGGTCTCGAACTCACAACAGTCCTCCTGCCTTAGCCTCCCGAGTGCTGGGATTACAGGCCTGTGCCACCACGCCCGGCTTTGAATTTCTATTCAAAATTTATTTTATTGGCACGTATCTGTGTATAACACACGCACACCTTGTGTGGGGTTGGCACCAGCAAACGACACACTGTGATGCTTTTTCCACCCTTTCCCTGTCCTTTCTCCACCTTTCCACCTGGTGCTTAGAATAAAGATCTACCTGTCCATTTCCTGTCTTTCATTTTGCATTTACATTTTGAGTTCTTCATGTTAAGAACAGCCATATGCTATTTAAGCTTGTGCATGTGTATTTCAATTAACCCATTGGTCCCCACAACTCACTCAAGTTTGCCTTTCTTTACCGCCCCTGTGTGAGGGCCACCTTACAACAAGCTGCTTTCTTGTTTTTTTTTTTTTTTTTTTTTTTTTTTT
>PVKA01021585.1:0-38448 GCA_004027165.1 Ctenomys sociabilis | reverse complement strand
TCGCTTGTTATACTAGGGAGACTATATGATATTTACACATGTGTGTCTGGTTTATTTCACTTATGAGTATATGTTCAAGTGGCATCCACTTCAGTATAAATGCTTCAAACTTATCATTCTTAATAGCTGAGTAATACTCCATTATATAGAAATGCCACATCTTTTTCAACCATTCCTCATGTGATGGACATCTTGGTTGCTTCCAAGATCAACAAAGACTCAGGACATAGGAGAACCTGTACTGCAACATCATAAAACTCAGGTGAGCTCCAAATTTTCTGAACAAGGAGAGTATGGAGCCACAGAGGAAAGAGATTGAAGTTCTAAAGTGTGCCTGGGGAGAGTCACATGAAGAAAAAACTTTCTCTCAAGCTCTCACAGAGAGCAAACTGGTCAAGCATTGACCGTGACTCATCCACATGGATGACACAGACTAAGGAACTACAGAATAATGTACAGGACTACAAGATAAACCCTGAGAGGACTTCACTGACCACATAGGAAATATAAAGTTCATGTGTTGGTATATAAGTCTTGATCTATCTAGGTCTTAACCATCCAGCAGAAAAGTATAAAAATGAAGTATACATCATGAGCTCATAATATTAAGCTGAGCTGTAAATGGCTATGGTCGACAGTTTCTTTGAATAACTCACTATGGTTGTAGAATGCTGGACTGTGTTGGATTGAGTTCAAGCACCTAAGTTAGTTGAATGTCAATGGAGTGCCCACTTTTGACAGGTGTAGGCAGAGGAAGGGGTGTAGAAAGAAAAAATCATGACGTGTGTGCATAGACAGTACAGTTGGGATAGATAATGCTGTGCTTCTACGTAATTCTATGAGAGGCAAGATCTGCACTAATGGTGGTTGGACAGGATATTATGTCAGCTTCTAGTACTATGGTCATCCACTAGATAAATAATTATTGAATTTTTGATATAATTCAGGTATAAAAAATAAGAAAAGTAAGCAGCTACACTCTTAATTCACTGATAAGAGATATCTGCTAAAATAATATCTGTAAATATAATATCATGTATGCACCTTGTACAATACCAAAACGTTATGAAAACAGTTTGCAATGTATTAATTCATCAAATCTGTATTGTTAAGGTGTCTTGAAACTGTCTGATTGACGTTTGTATTTCAATAAAATAAAAATAAATAAATAAAATAAATAAAAAATAGAAAAGAAGAATGGCCTATAATTTCTTATTGTTTTTTGTTTAAGTCTTTTTTTACTTTTTATTTTATTGAAGTACAAATGTCAATGAGACAGTTTAAGATACCTTGACAAGATGGATTTGATAAATTAATACATTGCAAACTGTTTTCATAATGTTTTGGTATCATAGAAGGTGCATACATGATATTATACTTACAGACATTATTATAGCATATGTCTCTTACCAGTAAATTAAGAGAGTGTAGCTGTTTATGTATCTTATATTTTTAGACCTGAATTACATCAAAGATTCAATAATTAATACTTTCTACCTTGTTATTTTCATAGTGGTTGTCCATAGTGCTAGAAGCTGACATAATGGTTGAAAAAGATGTGGTATTTCTATATAATGGAGTATTACTCAGCTATTAAAAATGATAAGCTTGAAGCATTTATATTGAAGTGGATGCCACTTGAACATATACTCATAAGTGAAATAAACCAGACACACATGTGTAAATATCATATAGTCTCCCTAGTATAAGAAGTGAAAAGAAGAAATACAAATGGAAATGTACAACAACAACTAAAAACAATTGAGTCAGATAAGGCAAAATGAATGGCATATGCTGCAGGGTATTAATGAGCTTTTCTTCTGGATGGTTAACAACCTAAGTTCACAGATCAAAGTTGGAGAAATAAAAGAGACTCAAGGCCAGCCAACATTTTGGCCCTAGCCTTTCAAGGTCAGCGAAGACTCAGGACATAGGAGAACCTGGTACTGCAACATCATGAAACTCAGGTGAGCTCCAAATTTTTTGAACAAGGAGATTATGGAACCACAGAGGAAAGAGATCGAAGTTCTGTATTGTGCCTTGGGAGAGTCACATGGAGAGAAAACTTTCTCTCAAGCTCTCACAGAGAGCAAACTGGTCAAGCATTGGCCGTGATTCATCCACATGGATGACACAGACAAAGGATCTACAGAATAAGGTACAGGACTACAAGATAAACCCTGAGGGGACTTCACTGACCACATAAGAAGCATAAAGTACATGTGTTTCTATATAGATCTTGCTCTATCTAGGTCTTAACCATCCATCAGAAAAGTATAAAAATGAGGTATACACTGTGGGGACATAATAAATAAGTTGAGCTGTAAATGGCTATGGTTGACAACTTCTTCAGATAACTCACTATTGTTGTGGAATGCTAGACTGTGTTGCATTGTGTTGTCGAGTTCAGGCACTTAAATTAGTTGAATGACAATGGAGTGCCCATCTTTGACAGGTATAGACAAAGGAATGGGTATAGAAAGGAAGAATCATGATGTGTGTGTATAGACAGTACAGTTGGAATAGATAACGCTGTGCTTCTCTCATAATTCTATGAGAGGCAAGATTTGCACTAATGGTGGTTGAATAGGATATTATGTCGGCTTCTAGTACTATTGTTTAAGTCTTTATCTGATTTTGCTACCATGGTCTACAGCCATACCACCCAGAATGCACCCAATCTTCTCTGATTTTGCTATCATGGAAATGTTAGGTAGAAGAATAAGTTCAACAATTCTACTTCCTTTTAAATTAACAGAAAAGTTTGAGGAATAGAAATATTAGGTCTTCCTTGAAATTCTGGCAGAATTTGTGAAGAAGCTATCAGATCTTGGGCTTTTTTAGTGGGTAGAATTTTAATTACTGCCTCAATTTCTTTACCTATTGTTCATTTATTTAGGGTATTGGTTTAGTGTTACTAATTCAAGTGTCTGGGGAATTCTTCATCTCTCCCAGGTTCTTTAACTTATTTGAATATGAGTTTTCAAAGTATTTTCTTATGATCTTCTGAATTTTAGTGGTGTCCACTGTAATTCCACCTTTTATTTATAATTCTTTTGGGAGGTTTGGCTAAGGATGTATCTGTCCTATTTATTCTTGAAGACTGATTTTGACAAATATAGAAATCTGGGTTGATTATTATTTACTTTGGGGCATGAAAACTTTCGTTTCCAGCTCTCCTGCCCTTCCATTTTGTGCTGAAAAATCCATTGTTGTTCTGATGGATCTTATTTTACTATTTACTTGTTGTTTTTCTCCAATAGCTATTAGTGTTCACTTCTTTCTTTCTTTCTTCTTTTTTTTTTTTTTTTTTTTTTTTGCGGAACTGGGGATTGAACTCAGACCCTTGCACTTGTCAGGGAAGCGTTTACTCTACTGAGCCATCTCCCAGCCCAAAGTTTCCAAGGAATCCTTTTTTTTTTTTTATTGGCAGAACCGGGGATTGAACTCAGGCCCTTGCCAGGGAAGCACTTATTCCACTGAGCCATCTCCGTGGTCTAGTGTTCATTTCTTTGATGAATTCCTGAAATTTGGATTGTGTTTGGTCATAAAGAGATTCTTTAATGGTCTAGGTTATTTGAGGTTCTATGTCTCTTATACTTGAGTATAACATTTGGAAAACTTAATACAGCCAAAGCTCAGGCCCTGCGAGAGTGTGGTCATGACATACAATGGCTTCCCTGATTCCATGGGACCTCTCCAGACCAAAATGCAGGCACGACACTTGAGTGAGACCCTTTACTATGCCCTCAGGACCCCTCCATTACTCCAGAGCCCATGTTCCAAGCCAACCAAGTGAGTAAGACAGCTGCTGTATTCTACAGACACCCCAGACCGAGATCAAGCCCAGGCCTGGCTAGAGGATGGGAGAGCTTCTGTGCTTTGCTGTGCCCCCTGGATTAGGGGCACAACAGAGGGGAACCACAAGTTCAATGTGGTGCCAGAGGGGAATAACAAGTTCACTTCCAAGGGCAGAAGCAGGAAGGAGCTGAACACAACAGCTAGACCAAAGCCAGACATAATTGGATAAACTCAAACACAATAGATCTGCACACAAATTTCAGTAGGTGCCAGGGTTGTAACTATGCCAAAGCTCTACACCAAAGGTCAGAGGTCAGTGCTATATGAAGTGACAAAGAGAAGGAGCAAAATGTAGTCTCAGACCTCAGGCCCACCCAGAACAAGTGCAGAGGACACTGGCTCAGCTGAAATGTATGAATTAATAGCGTTGGAAGTCAAGAAACAACCGCAGAAAGGTATAGAGGAAACCAGAGCAGAATTAATTCCTGAAATAAAAAAGAAATCTCTCAATTAATACCATCTGAAAAAAGAACAAAATGTAGAAACATATGGAGCAAGCCCAATCTGAAAAACAAAAAAACCTGCAGTAAAGGAATTAATAACAGCTTCTAAAGAGGACATTGATAAAAAAAAATAGAGATTGGAAAAATAATGGATTCCTTGAATGAGCAATAAAGGAAAGAAATAGATTGCATGAAGCAGAGTAAAAGAGATATAGAGGAACTTAAAATCTCAATCACATGCCTACAAAAACGTTTGAGTGAAAGTGAAGACAGAGTATCAGATCTTGAAGACACTGGTGCAACTAGTGAAAAGGTAAGAATGGATCTCTTAAAAACGATGAAGATGCAGGAAAAAAAATAATCCATCACCTGAAAGACCATGCCAAGAAGAACAATGTGAGACTAATAGACATCAATGAGAAAGAAGGAGTCAATACAAATGATATGAAAAGAATATGGGCAGAAGTAATAGCAGAATACTTCCCAAATGGGAGCAATCGATCTGACATTCAGATAATCGAAGCATACAGAACACAAAATAACTTCAACCTAATTAAAAACACACTGAGACATATAAGAGACAAGATCCCAGAATTCCAGCCCAAGAATAAAATACTGAAAGCCTCTAGAGAAAAGAAACAGATCATATTCAAAGGAAAACCCATCAGAATTATGGCCACCTTCTCTTCACAAACATGAAGGCAAGGAGAACATGGAGCATAATACTTCAAGTCCTACACGAAAACAAATTCTAGCCCAAACTACTGTACCATGAAAACCTCTCTTTCAAGTTTGATGGAGAAATGAAATACTTCCATAACAAAGAACAACTAAAAATATTCATTATGACAAAGACAATCACAAACTACTGAAAGATGTTCTAGAGAGGGACCAAAATGGTCAGAACTCTACCAATGAGAACAGAAAGAACCCACTAAATAGGGCAAACAATTAAACACAGGCAAAAAAGGAGTAAACAATGGGCAAATAACATGTCAATCATAAGTCAACACATCTCAATTATAACCATCAGTGTAAATGGACTTAATTCAACATTTAAAAGAGCAAAATCTGAAAACCACATGATCTTCTCAATTGATGCATAAAAGGCTTTTAACAAAGTCCAAGACTTATTCGTATTTGAAGTCTTACAAAAAATTGGAATAGAAGGCCTCCACTTTAATTTGATAAAAACCATGTATGACAACCCAATGACTAGTCTAATTGTAAATGGGGAAAAACTGAAATTGTTTACTCTTATATGTGGTACAATACAAGGATGTCCTCTATCACCCCTCCTATTCAATACAGTTCTGGAATCATTAGTTACAGCCATTAGATAAGAGAGAGAAATAAATGGAATAAGAGAAGGCAAAGAAGAACTTAAATTATCGTTATTTGCAGATGACATGATAAAATACTTAGAAGATCCAAAAACTCTACCAGGAAGCTGGTAGAATTGGTACACAAATTCAGGAGCATAGCAAGATACAAAGTCAATACCTAAATGTCAATAGTATTCCTCTACATAGGTAACAAACACACTGAGAGGGAAATTAGAGAAACAATACCTTTCACAACAGCACCGTAGAAAATTCAATACCTTGGACTTCATCTAACTTAAAGTAATCAAAGACCTTTTCAAGGAAAATTACAGTACTCTGAAAACAAAGAGATAGTAGACGATTTCAGAATATGGAAAGATGTTCCCTGCTCCTGGATAGGAAGAACCAACTTCGTGAAGATGGCCATACTCCCAAAATTGTTGTACAGATTTAATGCAATTCCTATCAAACTGCCACCAACATACCTCCCAGGACTAGAGAAATCATTCCTAAAATTTATTTGGATCCAGAAAATACCTAAAATAGCAAATGCAATCCTGGGCAACAAAGACAAGGCAGGAAGCATCACAATTCCTGTCTTGAAATTATACTACAAAGCCACTGTGATAAAATCAACATGGTATTAGCAACAAAATAGACCTGAGGATCAATGGAATAGATTAGAAGATGCAGAGGCTTCTCCAACACTCTCAGCCACTTGATCTTCAATAAAGGGGTCAAACAGGCTTATTGTAAGAAAAATAGCCTCTTCAATAAGTGGTGCTGGAAACTAAAACTTGACCCAGGTCTATCACCATGCACTAAGCTAAAGTCAAAATGGATTAAAAATCTAAACATTAAAAGGGAAGCACACAGTCTCCTGGAAGAGAAAGTAAGAGGAGCTCTTGAAGACATAGGAGCAGGCAAAGAGTTCATGAACAAAAATCAAAGCACATGGGCAATACTGGAAAGAATTAACTACTGGGAATCCCTCTTCCTGAGTTTTTGCATGCCAAAAGAAATTACTAACAAAGTGAAAAGTCAACCCACAATTTTCAAAAGAATCTTAACTAATAAGCATTCAGACAAAGGTGTCCTCCTTAGAATTTATAAAGTACTAAAAACCATGAGGGCTTCTAAATTAAAAAAACCCTATCCAGAAATGGACATCTGACATGACCACACACTTCTCAGAGGACAAAATTTAAAGAAGCAAATAAATATATGAAAAAATGCTCCACATCACTAGTCATTTGTGAAATGCAAATTAAAGCAGCACTGAAATACCATCTCACTCCAGAAAGAATAGCTATCATAAAGAAATCAACGAACAACAAATATTGGAGAGGTTGTGGGGAAAAGGGAACCCTTCTCCATTGCTGGAGGGAATGTAGACTAGTGCAACCATTATGGAAATCAGTGTGGAGACTCCTTAAAAAACTAGGACTGGAAATCTCACTTAAGCAAGCTATCCCCCTGCTGGGAATTTTTCCTGAGGAACTTAAAAGGTTATACCATAGTGATATATGTGTACCTATGTTTACAGCAGCACAATTTGTGATAGCCAAATTTTGGTAACAACCAAGATGCCTGTCACATGAGGAATGGTTGAAAAAGCTGTGGTATTTTTATACAATGGAGTATTACTGAGCTATAAAGAATGATAAACTCAAAGCCTTCATATTTAAATGGATACTACTTGAAGATATACTCATAAGTGAAATAAACCAAACCCACATGTGTAAATATCATATAATCTACCTACTATATGAACTCAAAAGAAGAAATTCAAATGGAAAGATATAATACAATTAAAAGGAGAGTGAGAACTTAAGGATTGGACAAGGAATGTGCAAGGGGAAATGCTGGGAAGCATGACAGGGTCAAAGCCATACATTTATATGCACAAGATGGGTAAGGCAATAGTCCTGAGAAACATCAGGTTTTTGAAACTAGCAGTTATTTGGTAGGATTCTCACCCTGACTGACTATATATGCTGATACCTGTGAACTAAGCAACTGTATGCCCTGAAGATAGCAATATGTAATAGAAGGGTTATGCTTGGAATGCCTGTCATTCTGGTCTTCTAAATACATACTGTTTGTCATGGCTTACCAATTATTGCCACACTGCCTCACAAGTAAATGTTTGTTTGTTTGTTTTTTTAAAAAAGGCTAATAAATGATAAAAAGAGAAAAGAAATTAAATGTCTACAATGCTGTATATGGTTAGATTTCTAAATTCCTGTGTAAAAATATGTAATTGTTTATTCATATCTTTAATATATTTCTTATTTTTTTCTCCACATTCTGTAGGGACTTAAAGTTTAATATATCAGTACGTGATGGAAAATACCTGTTCCATGTTATGCCTAAGATGTTTTATATTCAGACAGATAGTGAAGTTAAACTCAACTGCATATGTGGTAGGAAAATAAGCTTCTCTTCTGGAAGGTTAACAACTAAAGTTTGCAGACCAAAAATGAGAGAATAGAAGGGCTACAAAGATAGCCAACATTTTGGTCCAAGCCTTTCAAGGTCAGTGAAGACTCAGGAATAGGAGAACCTATACTGTAATCACATGTAACTCAGTTGTGTCCCAAATTTTCTCCTCAAGGAGATTGTGGGGCCACATAGCAACATAGAGTGTGCCTATGGAGAGTCACAGGGAAAGAAAACATTCTCTCAGGCTTTTACAGAGAGCAAATTGATCAAGCAATGGCTGAGACTCATCCACATGGCTGACACTGGCAAAAGATCTGCAAACTTCAGTACAGGGTTGCAGGATAAATCCTGAAGGTACTTGACTGATCTTATCAGATACAAAAGTTACATTTCTTGTTATATAGGTCTTGCTTTATCTTGGTCTTAACCATCCAGCAGAAAAGTATAAAAACAATGTACATAAAGTAAAGCCATATTAATATGCTGAGCTGTGAAAGGCTCAAGTCAATAACTTCTGACATTGCCAGTCCAGGGATAACCCACTACTATTATGGACTGCTGGACTGTGTTGGATTATTTTGCTGAATTCACAGACCTATATTATTTAGATGCCAACTGAATACCCATCTCTGACAGGACTAAACAAAAAAAGAGGATCCAAAGGAAGGTCATTTTGTATTTGTGTATACAGAATAGTTAGGATAGATATACAACTACTTTCACTTAATTCAATGAGAAGAAAGATTCATATTAATAGTGTTTGCACTGGATATCTTGTCTGCATCTTGTACTATGAATAACCACTAAGAAGGTAACAATGTACAATTTTAATTATTGAAACTGTCCTATTAATCAGTTTTCAAGGTGAAAAAAAAATGTCATGTAACACAAACAAAAAAAGATTTGGAAAACTTTCTGCCATTATTTTAAGGAATAAATTTTTTTTAATCTTTTGTGTCTTTTTCTGATTTTTCCTTTATTATATTTCAATTGTTTATTGTTCTTTTATTCTTCAATTCAATTGTTTTTTCAAGTCATCTAGCAGCTGTTGGATCCAACTTGCATGGTGTTTGTTGTTTTTAGGTTATCATTGAATTTATGAACTACTCCATCTACATTTTGGGGAGGATTAAATATCAGTTAGGGTAAGCAAACTGTCACTACTATGGAGGTTTCCATAGCTAGATTCTTTTTTTATTTATTTTATTTTATTTTATTGAACTACAAATGTCAATCAGAAAGTTTCAAGACACCTTAACAATACAGATTCGATAAATTAATACATTGCAAACTGTTTTCATAATGTTTTGGTATTGTACAAGGTGCATACATGATATTATATTTACAGATATTATTTTAGTAGATATCTCTTATCAGTGAATTAAGAGTGTAGCTGCTTACTTATTTTTTATACATGAATTATATCAAAAATTCAATAATTATTTTCCTAGTGGATGACCAAAATACTAGAAGCCGACATAATATCATGTCCAACCACCATTAGTGCAGATCTTGCCTCTCTCCATAGCTAGATTCTGTCTCCCTGTGATGTGTTGTTCTTTATGCTTTTGTTTTGTCTTTCTGTTCGTATCCCTCTGCAGCCTTCTCAGCATAGTATTTGAGTGTCTCCTTAGTGTTACACCCTCTTTTTGGGGCCAATCCCCAGCACCTCTCACACAGGAGAAAACAATCTGCAGTAATGTGGATGACTCAAAGACAAATCAGATATTGCCATACAGTAAAATGCAGTTGAAAGCAACGACTCTGCCAGTATTTATTTTAATTAGCAGTTATGCTATAGCGAAGAAATCTGCAACAATAAGAGTCAAAGACAAAGTAGATATTGCTATGCCATAAGGACTAACAGAAGGTGCAACTACACGACACCTACCGATAGAAAAGAGATCTGCAATACTAATACAGTCACAAAGACAAACCAAATTCTGACACACAGGAATACCTTGTAAAAGCTACACATATAGCACACTAACAATAGAAGAGAATTCAGCAATAATAGTGGAGTTAACTAAATAGCCAAAGAACAAGAAAGCCTAATAGTAATAACAATAAAAGTGAAAGAGGTGGGGGGAGAAAAATGGTAAGATTAAAATTTGAAGAAGAAAAGGTAGGTGGAAAGGAGGAAGAGGAGTGAAAGGTGATATAAAAAATCCAACTGTTAAGGCCTGTAGCTGTCTCCCCAAAGCCCCATAAGCTATAGGGGGGTTTAGGGGCCATGACTGTGTGATACTGAATTAAGGCTCTGATAATAGATTAGTTCACTGATTTATTTAGTATAGTTCTGAATTTGGCTGAATGGGTTTATAAAAATAATTAAAATCTTATTTATTCATTTATTTATGTGGTACAGGGTCTCATTACACAGCTCAAACTCACAGTGATCCTCCTGTCTCAGCTTCCCCAGTGCTGGGATTATAGGCAAGAGTCACCATATCCACCAGCATGATGCAGTGCCAGGGATTGAACCCCAGTCCTTGCACTTGCCAGGCAAGCACTTAGAGCATGGAGTCACTTCTCTAGCCCCAAGGCATAAGCGTCACCTAGGGTGTGGTGGCACCGACCAATGGACCCACAGCTTAGGTGGAATATACAGGGACAGGGGGCCTGCTGTTTGCTGCCTCTTGCCTGCTCTGCCCTGGACTTTTCTCCTGTGTGACGCCCCTCTAATGTGCCTTCCTGCCTTGGAGTCAGCTGACGAGTTGGAACCAAACTAAACCTTTCCTCTAATTTGTGGGTGTTTAGTATTTTGTCCCAGCAACAAAATGTACCCAAGATGCCAATAAAAGAGTAATAGAAAATTAAAAGTATTAGGTAAAAGTAACAGGAAAACCATTTTAAAAAATGAAAAAGAGAATAAAAAAGCACAAAAGAAATTAAGCAAAACAAAAATCATACAAAAAAAGAAAAATGAGTCCAAAGAATTCTATCACACATTTGGAGAGTGGTTTCTTTACGGGACTTGTATTTCTGAAATCTACCAGCTCTCAGGGAGGGCCAGGAAATAGCAACTAGGGCCTATTAAGTTATCATGCCCACTTTCTGCTGTACGAATGCTGAGTCCTGCCACACCTTTCCCACTCATTCCCTGACCACTGGCCAGGTCAGTTTATGGAGTGTTGTCTGCCTCAGGGCTATATTCACTCCAGTGGCTCAGTGTTTTGTGTCCTGTGCACCCTAAGCACTACTGTCCCAAATTAGCTTTCTGGCCTGTTGGTTTGTGAGGCCCTCTTCCTCCAGAGGCCTCTATTTTCATTTATCGCAGGATGCAGCAACCATCCACATTCAAGAGTGTCCCTGATCACTTTGACATACTGGGAAAGCAAAAGGACCACTGAGATCTGTGCTGGTGAAAAGGGGCCAAGCAGTGTGCTGGACTTAATTGCTGCATTTTCTGACACAGTGCTCACAGATAAATACACACAATTAGCCTAGCTTCTCATCACAAAAGGTAGGATTAAGTGGCCATCACAGCCTAAAATCAAATTCAATGAATAGAAAGATTTGTTCTAATAGTGTTGGTAAACAGGATATCATGTCTGCATCTTGTACAATGAATAGCCACTAAGACAATATGCAATGTAGTAATTGTTGAAACTGTCCTGCTAATTTGATTTGAAACTGTCTCTTTGCTATTTGTTTCTCAATAAAGTTATGGGAAAAAATAACTCTTAAGGCAGGTCAGTGGCCAGGGTGCCCCCTCTCCACAGTTATCTCTTGTGGCCATCTCTCACCTAGGTGCTGCAGCAGAGTGACCTCAGAAGCCCTGAAGTATGTGGATGTTCTGTGATCTCTGGCTCCCAGAGCAGATCTGTCTTTAACCAACAACGTCTTTCTCCAAATGGCTCCAGATTGCATCACTCCCAAATATGGTAGAGACTGCAGTGAATTTCTCCTTCAACTTTAGCCTGTCATAAGAAAGGAATCACTTTCAGAACAAAACCCCACACTGTATCTGCAGCTTGGGATGACCCTGGGCTCTTCTTGAGGCTAGTGGTACTGCCAGTCCTCTCCGGACTTACCTTGTATTTGCTGAGATAGGACTCCCTCCACAGGAGCCAGAATTAGCATTCCAGAATGTTTCTTTCTTGTCCCTGATTATCTTTAGTTTCTGTGGTTTGTCTTTGATTTCATATATCCCCTCCAGCTCACTATTTATTCTTGGCATTCTTTCTCTAAACTAAGTTACTATTTTCCAAGATTCTCAATCTTAGGTCCCTATGATTTACTGCTGTCCTTTGCCATCTTTAGTGTTCTTACTGTTTCAAAAAAAAAAAAAAATTGCTAAGTATAAGTGAGAGCCTTTCTTCTGGAATTTTCCAGTGTGGCTCCTTCAACTCTGCATAACATCCTGGGACCTTGCTATAGCTCACAGGCCATTCTTTCTTTGTTCCCCATGCTTTTCTTCCTCACAATTCTCCAGACTTTCTGCCCTAATTGCTCTCCTCTAAACCCAGTATATCTCATATTTCCACTTCATGATTCTTACAGTTGCAGCCTCTTACTTGAAGTCTCCCCCAGGGTGTCAGAGGCCTGATAATCAGTCTACTGACTGTTCTTCAGATGTTAACTTGAAAGGTCTTCTTAAACACTCTAGCTAAATAAGCCCTTCTTCAATGGAATCATTTTATTTTCCTTTCTCCTGCTTCAGTTTTATTAATGGCACTTTCGATACCTTACATATTTCAAATCAATGGACTGCTTGTCTATTTTGCTACTAGTCCAGGGGTTCTAGAAAAATGTGGAGAGTCTGAGTTTGCTAGAGACTGCCTAGTGTAATATAAAAGTAGAATTTGAAATGAGACAGCTTGTGCTGCTTTTGCAATTTTGCTTAACATAGGCTGTTAGTCAGGATAGGCTAAATTCTGACATAGTAACAAAGAAGGCTTAGTTTTGGCTCTCAGCCTATCCATGGCTTAATTAATGACTAAAGCAAATCATGCATTTGAGTCTGATTTGAATGGGAAAAGAGAGTATGATTTTATTAGATAGGAAGAATGGAATATTTGTGGACCACAAAAAAAGTTTCGTTTCTTCATATTAAAAAAAAAAAATAACACAAATCTAATTATGTAAAATTCTATTGCTCAGGCTTTGAGTTGTAAATTGCACAACAATAACTCATTTGTCTTAAGGAAAAAACAAAAGAATATACTGGAACACAGAACCAGGAAGTTCAGAGGAGTGGCTGGCACTTCAAAGGGGGCATTCCCTCATTCTGTTTTCCTCTCTCTCTTTCCTCCTTCTCCATCTTCCCTACTTCACTTTAGCTCTGCTTGATTCATGCTACAAGGATATTCATAATTCTTGAAGACTCAATGTTCAGATGTGTGACTCAGAAAACAAGTGATCATCTCGTCCAGGTCTGGAGTGAGAACATTCTGCGTGAAGATTCTGATTAGCCTACCTACCTGCGCTTCCAGGCACTACTGTCAGTGAAATGAAAATGCGATATCCCAGACCTGCCTGGGTCTTGTGCTGTACCCACTCCATTGACCAGGGCTGGGGAAGGTGGCTGTAATTGGCAGTGTTGCTAGCGTCACGTGATCTCGATAGGGGAGGGAGATCTTGCCAGTTTCCCTGAAGAAAAGATCCTGCACAGAAGAAATTGATAAGAAGAGAGGATGTATGCCTACCTTACTCTACATAAGATAAAGCATGTGAAAGCCTTTTGTAAACTATAACGCATTGTCCAAATGCTAATTGCTGTTATTATTCCTTTCAAGCTGAATAGAAAGCTACACAATTTACCTGAGTAAACTAATCCTAGCAACAGGCAACTATTGTTCCACACACTTAGTTAGGTGAAAGTAAAGCTGCAATAAATAGGCAGGAGGTTACCAGCAAATTGGGTAAAGTAATAATGAAAACTGTTTAGTATTGAAGCTAAAAGTGATGCTTATTACTTAGGCATGAGGATATATGTGAATGATAACAACTATACAGGTATAATATGAAAAATCTGCAATATGTGTTTTCTGAGTGTTGTTATGTCCCTGGCTTGGTGCTGAGGAATATTTTAAAACAAGATATAGTTCCTCTCTTGGAGAAGTGTTTCTGTCCAACCAGTTCCCAGTAGCTCCATCTATGCAGATTATGTCAAGAACGGATCAGGACAAATTGACTGAATTTTTCACTTTTCTTCCTGATGGCTTGACAGCCTATTTTTCATACTTACTGAATGATGTTTAATTTAATTCATGTGCTCGAGGCAGCATGCTCTGCATTTCAGCTGTGCACAGTTTGTTTGAAAGCGCTTTTGCGGCAAGGCCAAAGGCAGGCAGCACACTGCTGTGATACCTTGATGAATGGACCCCTTGGGAAAGAAGTGCCTTTATAATGAAGTCACAAAAGAAATCTTCATAAATCCTTGGAAGCCCGGCGGCTTGCATGTGTGAGTGCAACCAAACTGATCCTGCTGAAGGTAAACAAGATCAACACCAGACAGTTTTTTAATAAATCCGATTGCTGTGTCTCTAGGTACCATTCTCATAGCTGTCTCTCTGTACACAGCCACACAAGTGTGCACACAGACACGCAGACATGCATGTGCACACACACACACACACACACACACACACACACACACACACACACACACTACATCCATCCCTCTGTGACCTCTGTGCCTGCCTTCTGCTCCTGGTGCCTCCTGCTTTCCCCATAGAAATGAGAAGGAGAAATAATTGCCATTTTCCCTGGTTGATTGATCATCTGGGTTATCCTTGTGTTAATGAATTTGACCTTTGCAATCATCATTGCTGTTTTAGGCCTTGAACTCTAGCTGGGTGGGTGACTGCTTCAGAAAAAGAGCTAGAATTGGGGTGGTAGCAATGATCTGGAAGCAGAAAACCCCACTGTGACAACGTCCTAACTGTGAGACTAAGCCCATCTGTTTAGCAAGAGCAGGGCCTCCTCTGGTAGGGCATCCATCTCAGTGTCAGTCTCCACTTCCCAGAGCCCTGATTACCAGGGAGACCTGTCCCAAAATTGCCATCTGGAGCAGCTGTGTGTCTTCATCTTTGTTTCACTCCAGGAAACTAGAAGCTGCCTCTGTAGAGTGAGAAATCACTAATAAATGCTTCCCTTTTTTCTTTTCTGTTTTTCTTCTTTTCTCCTCTCTTCTCTTTCCTCACCCCTTGATTAGTTTATTAGGACTGTTGAAAGAAAGTACTGTAAACCCAGGAGCTTGACCACAGAAATTTACTTTCTTAGTGTTTTGGGGACTGTATGTCCCAGTTCCTCAGGGACCTCTCTCATTGGCTTACAGATGACTGCTTCTCCCTATGACTTCACAAGCTCTTCTGTGCCTGTGTCCTAATTTTTTCTTCTCATGAAAATACGAGCTATATGGACCTGTGATTTAACTTAATTATGTCTTTAAAGTCATAAAGTATCTTCAAATACTGTTGTATTCTAGGGAACAAGGGCTTAGGAGTCCAACACAAATTTCAGAGGCACACAACCATACCCCTACCAACCTGCCTCCTCCCCCTTATCCTCCTGGTCATCTGGATGCTTCATCACCCCTAACTGCCTAACCCATGGCAGGCTTAATTGACCCTTGCTGCTAAATGTAGTTTGTGGTTAAAAATAAACAAAGTTGGCAGGTTTAGCCAGGCATCATGGCATACTCCTCTAATTCGAGCTCTCTGGGAGGCTAAGGCAGAAAAATCAAAGTTTGAGCCCAACCTGGGACTTAGAAAGACCCTATCTCAAAATAAAAAGGGACTAGAGATGTAACTCAGTGCAAAGGGCCTGGATTCAATCCCCAGTACTTCAGACCAAAGCAAAAAAGTTTGTAGGCTTCAGATAGCTCTCAGAAGCTAGTGCTGTGATCTAAGGGGTCAGGACAGAGAGAAACAGTGAGGAATGACTGACAAAATGTCAATGGGAGACCAGTCTGGGCTAGCAGGGTTAGAAGGCTCTGGCTCATGGTTGCTATCTGGATATTTGTAGCATAACATCCTGAGCTACAATAAACATTAACCAGCCTTATATTTTTATTTAGTGTCTAGACTTCCACTCCTTGCCTCGCTGCCTCTGGTTCAATACTCTGGAACATTACACTCCTTGCTTCACCATTCAAAGCCCTTCTTCCCATTGTTAACTTGTGGACCCCCACATATCCTTCCAGATTTTACCTACTTGTCGCTTTTGATGTAAAGCCTTCAGTTTAGCTGTTTGGAGCTCCAACTGGATTGTTATATTCCGTGAGAGCAGAGATCTAGCTTTGCATTTTCTCAGCTTCCAAAGTTATAAGTTCTTAGCAAATTCATATTCAGTGAACATCAAGAATTAGGTAGCTATCTTTGAACCAACTTCCTATGGAATGACCCTTCAAGAGTCTTACCTGTCCTGTCTGAGTCTCGAGGAAACCTGTGTTGTGTTTAAGCAAGGTGAGCAGTTGAGTGAGCTGATTAAGAGCACAGAGTTCACCACCAGACTGCCTGTATAATATTGAGACCTTAACTCTTCTTTGTTTTTTCTGGACTGTTTGAGCTGGACTACTTTGATAAGGTACTACAATCAAGGGGCTGGCCAAATAGCTCAGCAGATTAAAGCTCCTGCAAGTAGGCACAGGGGCCAGGTGTTCAACTCAAGTTCTGCCTTGCTGGCCCCACCCCTGGGGCATGCTGAGATGGCCATTGAGACTGGGCATGGTGGCGCACGCCTGTAATCCCAGCTCTTGGGAGGCTGTAAACAGGTGGATCACTCTCAAGTCTGATCTAGGAGTGAGACCCTGACCACCTTGTAGACCCTTCCCTAAAATATGAAAGAAAGAAAAAAGAAGGAAGGAAGGAAGGAAGGAAGGAAAGAAAGAAAGAAAGAAAGAAAGAAAGAAAGAAAGAAAGAAAGAAAGAAAGAAAGAAAGAACCACAATCAGAAAAGTATAAAAGGGAAATTGGTGCATTTCAGAAGGCTGAAGGTCCAGGTGTGTGCAGAGGTAAATCCTTCAGAAGGACGTGGGAAGAATCTCTCACAGTCCTGCTTCCGAGGCCTGGTACTGTGCTAGATTCCTTGGCTTCTGCTGTGTTACCTCCATCCCTGCCTGCATCTCACACAGCGTGCTCTCTGTGTGCATATCCTTCTCCAGATGTTACCATTTTATAAGGGCATGAATCATATGAATTTATTCTAGCATGCCTTGACTAATGATGTCTGCAGCAGTTCTATTTCCAAATAAGATCATGTGAAGGACTCAGAGGACTGCAACATATGAATTTTGAGGGGACACAATTTAATCCAAATTACTTACTTCCAGTTTTCATATTAGTAAAATGGAATAATAGTATAATGTACTTCATGAGACTGTTATTGAAAGAAATGAAGTGCTTTTCTCTGTGTAATGCACTTAAGAGGAGTTGGTGCTAATAAGCCCTGCATTGGTAATGGATGATATGTTTGGAAAGGTCCATCTTCTTCACCACCCGATTGTTGTTAGGGATTGTGTTTGGTCATCATTATAGTAGTAAAGAATTACAGACTATGACATATAACACAGCATTTGTACCTGACTACCTCAAACTACTTCATGCCTGTTACCTATTCTTTGAATTGAATTGAACTGAACTGATTAAATATAAGGCAGAGTGATACACATCTGAAATTGAAAGTCTGCCTGTACCTGTGCGATGTTCAATTTGGTAGATTATGCTTTAGCTTGTCACTCACAGTTAGGTGCAACAGACCTCCCTGGAAAGGCATACACCACCCCTTTCAGATCTCTCCCTCAAGTTCCCTGATTTCTTTGAAAGGGTTAAGAAGTTGGAACTGCATATGTGCTGTTATGGTTGATACTTTGTATGAAATTGAGAAGTTTACAAGGTTAACTAGGTGATCAGACAGACAGACAGAGTCTGTACTTTGTAAACATCCTGCACAATCAGAGGGCACAGAGATAGTATGGGCAAGGAGCAAAGGGGAGGAAAGAGGCTTGCTCTGCCTGCCCCCTTAGTGCTCTTGCTGTCTTCTGCGGCCTCCCACTGTTGCCCCTGTGCTGTGCTGTCCTGCCTTGGAGCCAGCTGATTATGGACTGAAAGCTCCACAAACAATGAACTAAAGGCACCAAAGTAACCAAGACGTATGCGAATGTTGTTTTGTCTTCAGTTATGCAGGGAACATCCATCCCCAACCATCTTATATCAAGTTACTGGCAGAGTTGGGCACTGCCATTCTGCGGTTCTCTACTCGGTTGTGATATTATCAGCACAAGTCAGAAAAATAAGGGAAGAGCAATGTATTATTTCTTCCTTAGAGGCCTCGGTGAGCCATCTGGCAATCTTTATGTCTAGGTGCTAGGTTGAGTAACATGCTTTGGATGGCTTTTTAAATGTATCATCCAGGGGAGATACTGTTTTAACCTCTGCACTTCACACAACTCCCTAGCTGATGAAGATCTTTTCTGTCCTTTGTTTGAAAATGATGTGGAACACAGCCTAGCGAAGCCTAATAAAACAGCATGAGAATTCCTCAGCTGGCCTGAATATCAGCTAATGATAAAAAGGTGTTGAATGTTCTGCACAAAGCAAGAACAAGACAATGATATGTTCATTCAACATACATATGAGGCATAATCTGGTTCCTGATGTATACAGTAGCTCACGTGAGCCTCTTGTTCTAACAGTAGTGGAGGTCGTGTCTATGATGGAATGCAGCATAGGTGACATAAGGAAGCGCCTGCAAGGGGGAACATACATTGCACTTCTAGCCTTGACCTCTCCATTGCTTTCTCAAAACTGACATTCATAACTTCTTTGCATCTCATTTGCATCTTCTCTCTTCTGTATCACGAAATTGTCGAACTATGATTATCTTTGAGGACCTATCCATGTTCTTATTTCCTTCATCACATTTCATAAATCTATTGACCTTTGGTCTTTGCCAGACTAAAGAATTTCACCCTTGTTTCTGGAAGCCCACAACATAATGACTCTCTTAGAGCTTCCTCATAATATCTATATCTTCTAAATTGCATTGTCTAAATTGGACTCAAGACTCAAGTGAACCCCTGATCCTATTCTACAAAGAGAATCATTTAAAATAAAGGACAAGGGGGAGAGGGTTTCAACTCTTCTTAATTCTGAGAAATAAGCTCCACAGTTTAGAAAAGCGGTGTCTCCAGATGTAAGATTGAGTAACGCTCATCATCCCTGTGCATGTGTGTGTCTTTGTTAAGTTTTAGAATGAAAGAGAAATGGAGAAAAGGAAATATAAAAAGATGGGGAAAAAATGCCTGGACTTCACCTTTAACTCAGGGCTTCCTAATAAGACTGGCATCATTGGTAACTGACGAGAAATAGATGAAAGACCCTCCAGACATAAGGGAGCTGCTCATTGCTCAATCGGATCTTGTGCAAATGATTTGAGACAGTGACAAGTTAGCTAAGGTACTATCTGTCTGGAAATTAAATTGCATTTGGCAAACTCAACTGAGTTGATGGATGGGTGGTTTGGGATCATCTTAGAAGGAAGATACTTCGAAAGCGAGGAGTTATCTGGCAACTCCCCAGGTTCTGATGACATTTTTTCTGTGGCAGCAGGGAATGTGTATGTGGCAGAAGTTCTAAAACCTCCACCCTTAACAAACAGTACCAGTAATACCAGGAGGTAGCATGAAGAAGAGGGAAGAGCATGCCTCATGACTCAGAAGCTCTGACATGTAAACCTCTAGTAAATGTGTTTATTCAGACCTAGTCTCTTACCACATTCCTGTTGTCCCAATGTATTTCTTATTCCATTAATTCTTTTTTTGTTTGTTTCCTGAGACAGGGTCTTGCTATGCAGTTCAGACTGGCGTTGTGCTCATTTTGTAGCCTCCAAGCTGGTCCCCAACTTGAAGTGATCCTCTCAACCTCCTGAGTGCCGGGATTACAGTCATGTGCCACCATGCTATTAATTCATAATTATATTTCTTCATAATAGAGTCCCATGAGAGTTACAATTTTTCTTTAGGTCTTCCTTTGGTTGTTCTACGTATTTGTATCCATTCATTCTCCTCAAAGCAAAGTGTTTCATTTTGTTTAGTGTTGAGGCTGCAAAGGGCAGAGACTTGTTGCTTCTTGTGATGCCCTCAGGTCATCTTTTCTATTTTCCTGCATCTTCTTGGCAATGGAGATCCTCTCAATTCTGTCTTTGCAGTCCACAACTTTACAGGAACTTCCTTTCTGCCAAAACTTACAACATTTTAAATCATCCTTCTGGATTCTTTGTTCTTTATTCTCAACATAAATCTGACTAAAAGCCCCCAACAATAACATGCCACTACTTCAACATTTGACTGCCTAAAATTTTTTCTGTCAGATTAACCAGTCCTTCATACTTAATCTCAGTCTCAGGAAAAGTCTCTGGATATGAGCAAAATGCTGACAAATTATTCACCAAGCCATGCCACACACTGTCTGCAGTCCAACAACAAATGCACTTGTTCTTCCAAGAAGAAACCTCCACAGCCGGGTCTTTACAGGCAGTATTTCTATCAGCCTTTTGGGCTTCTGAAACCTGACCAGAGTCTTCCACACAGAACAACTGAAGGAATTCCAGTGCTTCTAATTCAGAAAGTGTCTCCAAACTTTTCCTATCTCTTCCCATTAGCCATTCCCAAAGGCCCTTGAATGAAAAGGTCATGTAGTCACAGCAAAGACCCCACTTTCAATACCAATTTTGTCATAGACTAGAGTTTTTGCAAAGGGAACAATATAATATAGGACACATTTTATAAAATTATTTTATAAGGAATCACCCAGAATCATATATCAGCAGTACAGGAAATCTGTCCACACATAAAACACTAAAGAATATAGCTGAGAACCTAGGATCTAGTCCCTCTGAAATACCTGGAACTCATAATTCCCCTCACAAGTTCGACTAGAGGTCTAGAGCCCACAGCAGAGTCTCATGTAGGCCTGCTTCATGGATCTGTGCTGCGAAGGCCCAAAAATACAGAAGTAGAAGCTTGAAGGTCAATAGCAGCAGGATGAAGGATCTGTGCTACCAGGCTGAAGGACCTGAACTGGAGCCAGGAAGCAACACTCAGGTAAGCAAAGGTACTACAGCCTTCCTTGGCAACAGTGAGGTTCCAAGCTCCTCCAGCAATGAGGAAATCTGAGTTCCCATCAGGAAAGACAATGCCACAAGCTTCTTTTTGTGACTGGGAAGTGCAATATCTTCCCCTCTGGAGCGAGGAAGTGATGCTCAAAATGAGGAACAGATCTCCTCTAAAATGAACTATTGCATTCTTAGTGACAACACAGGTTCCAAGCTCCTCCTCCAAACAAGAACAGCCAAGGTCTTCTGAAAAACCAGCATGACAAAAATCACCCAGCAGAACAGCTCGGGAAAACTAATGGCTTGCAACAGCTCCAATAGATTCTACAACAACTTCTCTAAACAGCTTCCCTAACAGCCTCTGCCTCAGTTACTCTTCTCTCATTGCTGCGATAAAATACCCAACACCTCAAATTGAGGAAGGAAAGGTTTATTTAGCTCACAGTTAGTGGATGTTTCTGTCCATACTCGGCTGGCTCCAAGGCAGAGTGGCTCATGGAACAGCTCTTCATGGTGGCAATGAAGAGCAGGAGTAAAGGGAGGGGCAGCAGCTGTAGCTCCTAGCAAGCCTCTTCCCCTCCTTACATTATAGTGCAGATGACACATGCCAGGGCCAAGGTGTAGCACTCACACCCACAATAATATATCACAAGTTCCAGAAGCCACCCCATGACCGAATGGAGCTTTTGGGGGAGGACCTCTAGGTACAAATCATAACAGCCTCACATCAGCTTCCCCAGTTCTGCCTCTTATGCTACTTGCAACAACCCTCATGTGGGCCTCCCACACCCAGCATCATGCTAGTTCAATTCACCTTGGTGTAGTTAGTTGACCACCAGCTAGAGATTCTCCACTACAGTTAGCTTGACAAAGAATACCAGGAAGTGGCAAAGCAGGGACTTGGCTTCAGGTTTTTAGAGGAGCAAGTACTTTCCACTGCTATAATGCAGTATATCACATACACACACATAGAAAAAGGCAGAAGTTATGAAGAGACAACAAAATAAATATGTGTACCAAAAATGTTTAAATATATTATTAAAATGCTAGAAAATATTTTTCAAAGGGTAAACTCATGACTCTTATACAAATATAAGTTTATGTTGAATATTTTATTTAACTCATTAATAAATGAAGCAGTAAGATATTCAACAGTTGAAAGGAAACTTTTAAAGACTAGATCTATATGTGTATGATAGATAGATAGATAGGTAGATAGATAGATAGATAGATAGATAGATAGATAGATAGATAGATAGATAGATGATAAGGAATAGTGAAAGGAATTTTCAAATACAAGGTTGATGTAACAATAAGGCAATAGCAATTGTATTTTACTAGACACACATCTTTTCCAAGTCTTTCTTTTTTTTCAAGAAACTGAGGTGGAAGCTGGGCATGGTGGCGCAGGCCTGTAATCCCAGCACTCAGGAGGCTGAGACAGGAGGATTGTTGTGAGTTCAAGACCAGCCTGAGCTACAAAGTGAGCTCAAGGCCAGCCTGAATGGCATAGTGAGACCCTGTCTCAAAAAGACAAAAATAAAATAAAATAAAAAGAAACTGAGGCTGCATAAGGCCCACTCTCCTGATGGGAAGGAAGGAAGAGGCAGAGAAGGAGAGAGTTCCAAGTGACGTTTCACGTTTATTTCTATCCATAGGAGTTTGAGTATCATGTGAAACCTCCCTGCCTCATAGCTTAGCCATGTGGCTTGTCTCCAGTGTGCTGTGTTCTTGAGACTGAAGCAGCTTCTTGATGCCTCAGGCTTTTTTCTACTTCAAAGGACAAAAATTAATGGCAACATTATCTGTTTTACTTACAGGTTACAGTAACTGACAGGCTAAGATTACATAGAATTTTATGCCAAGTGGGACATGTAGTAATATTTCCTTTATTTTAAAATCTAAAATCTTTCATAGCTAAAATTTTCATACATAAATTAGCTTCTTAAACTCTCTTCCTTCACCCAGGTGAAGGAAGCATTGAAGGAAACAAAAGGAATATCCTAGAAATTCTTTTTATCCACTTGTCCTCTATTTACCTGCCACCAGAGGACCTAGGGAGAATAAAGAGCCAAGAATGATGCTTTCTCTTTAAACTGGGCAGTGTGTTGGAAATTTCCAAACTAAGATGGAAAATTGAGTTCCAGTAGCTGCTGCATCTCCTTTCATGAAGTAATTAGCAAATTCTTATAGGAATCTTACAGTGTGCCAAGAACTCTGCTAGACAGGCAGGGGAAACATGGCCCCTGCTGTCAGGTTCTTTGAATAAGCAGGAAAATTTTTATTTTCCAAGAATACCATGTACAAAGATATTCTCATCCTCTCTCTCTCTCTCTCTCTCTCTCTCTCTCTCTCTCTCTCTCTCTCTTTCTCTCTCGTGAATTGCTCATATAGATGTTCCATATTTCTTAGGACTCACTTAATACACAGGGCTCACTTTATAAATTGCTCACATCATCCTTCTCAAGCCTAGACAGCTCATCTTCTCCTTAACGTCCCCCTCTTCCAGTTGCCGAGCAGTTGGAAACATCATCAGAAGAAAAATATTGTGCATGAAAGTTGCCAGTCCCTTTGCTTTCCTGGCAGCCACTCTGTGGTTGGCAGAATTTTCCCATAGAAGCTTCAAATCACTGCTTTTCATCACCTTTAGAGTTTCTGCAGTGAAGAAGGCGGATACACTTGTTTAATACAGAGGAAGTTTTTGGACTCTCTGAGCTCCACCCTTGTATCAGCTCAAACACTATCATGGATGAAAACATCTATCTTGGTCTCGCCCTGGCTCCTGCCTCCATCTCTCTCATCTGTCATTCTGTGTCCTTCTCCCTCTGCCTATGTTGTCCTCATCAGTTGGCCTGCTAGTTGTTCTCTGTAAAGGCCTTTTGCATTCACATCTGTGGCTGGCTCCTCCAGGACTCATTTATTTTCTCTTAATAGCAGGTTGCAGAGTCTTCTTTTTTGCAAACAGATCACTGAGCACCCAGGGACCAAGGAGAGTCCCAGTAAGTGCTGAGAATTCGCCTGAATTTTCAGGCAGATGACAAAGGGAGAGAGAGAAAGTGACAGTGTGGACTTTCTCTTGTGATCTCAGAAAGAAGCCAAGCCTTGACGGATTGTCTCCAGTC
This sequence comes from Ctenomys sociabilis, assembly GCA_004027165.1. Classification (NCBI taxonomy): domain Eukaryota; kingdom Metazoa; phylum Chordata; class Mammalia; order Rodentia; family Ctenomyidae; genus Ctenomys; species Ctenomys sociabilis. The sequence goes on along the minus strand of PVKA01021585.1, from coordinate 14,190 downwards.
ATAGTTATGAGCCACCCTTGTTTAACAAGGGTGGCGAATATAATCACCTTCCCCTGAATCTGCTATGGCTTTGTGCCGTGTCTTTAGGTTAGATACTGATCTTGTAAAGACTCAGTTTTCTGGTTTTTCAAATAACAGCATCACACCAAATAGTTACCAAAAATGAGGTATGGAACCTTTTAAACTGTAATTTTTAAATAAATGCTTAAACAATCCAAGTGGGGAGGCACAACCCTGTAATCCCAGTGCTTGGGAGGCTGAGGCAAGAGCATTATCACGTGTTTGATGCCAGCCTGGACTACAATAGCAAAGGGAAGGCCAGCCTGAGCTAAATGGCAAGATACAGTTTCAAAAAAAAAAATTTTATATGTTTAAACAAATCTTCAAAGTTGCCCATGGATAAATGGGGTTTCAAGGGAGGAAAATAAAAGATTGGTTAGGTAGTGTCATGATTAGGGAACTTTTGACACATGCCCCCACCACACTTGCCTATCTTTTTTTTTTTTTTTTTTTTTTTTTTTTGGCAGATCCGGGGATTGAACTCAGCCCTTGTGCTTGCCAGGAAAGCACTTATTCTGCTGAGCCATCTCCCCAACCCTCATGCCTATCTTTTAAATACCTGTAAACAAGGGAAGAAAATCAAACAAAGGGAAGTCTAAAGTCAAAGGAATCACACTTCACCCACCCTGTTCGTGCTTACCGTAACAGAGAATGTGGATTTTTTTTTTTTTTTTTTTTTTTTTTTTGTCTTTTTGAGACAGGGTCTCACTATGCAGTTCAGGCTGGCCTTAAGCTCACTTTGTAGCTCAGGCTGGTCTTGAACTCACAACAATCCTCCTGCCTCAGCCTCCCGAGTGCTGGGATTACAGGCATGTGCCACCACGCCCGGCTAATGTGGATTATTTTGAATTTAGGTCTTTCTAGTTTTCATCCAATTACCATCATGATCGTATGTCATAATGACCACATTTCTGTTTACAGAATTATCAACTTTGGTCATATTATCAACTCCCAGTATAACAGAGGAACTTCTCTTTTGTTACAATTCTCAGTTTCGTTTGGTTATATTCTTTCTGGATTGTCATGTAGAACATTTGGTAAGGTTTTTAATACTTTGTAAACTACTTCTGAAACAATCTAACATCCTTCAAGAAAAGCATATTAAGCATAATAACCCTAAAAGCATTTTTATGTGAAATTGATTCATTTCATTGAGCCCATAGAAGAGAAAATTCAGTCTTCTGCCACTGAACTCTTGTCATTTCAAGGAGAGAGTTCTATACATAAAAGACAGATGAACTTTTATTTATCAGATTTCTCCACTTGTAATTTGCACACAGGATGTCACTCTTTTATAATTTCCTTTTTCTTGTCACTTTTATTTATTTTGTTTCTTCTTCTTCTTATTATTATTATTTTAATGTACTTGGTTATAGGGTCTACCAGCTCAGACTCACGGTGATCCTCCTGGTTTTCAGCCTCCCTAGGGCTGGGATTGCAGGTGTGTGCCGCTACACCAGAACTCTGTGGCCAGTTCAGCCCATGCTGGGGCCAGGGCTCCTATGGCATGTGGTGCCAGGGATCAAATCACTGTCCCTGTGCTTGCCAAATCTTGCCTATGCAGGCACGTTAGTCTGCTGAGCTACCTCGCCTGCCTGCATTTTGTTATTTAATTCACATGATTTAAAAACACTAAGGATTTTCTTTTCTAAAAATGTGTAAAATTATTTCAAAATTTATGGCTTTTGTCTGGCTAGAAAATTCTACAATGAAGATCACTTGCCCTCAGAGTTTACTTCTGTGTCTCTTCATGTCTTGTGTTGCTAAAGAGATTTCTGATATTCGTGTGATTCTGGTTCATTTGAGACTAATGTGATTGTTTTTTAACTCTTAAAGACACGCATTTTCTCCTTGTTGATATGGCTGTCCAATCTTGCCAGTTAGTCCATACGTGGGTCAAAGTGGAGTAATTGGTCCTATCACTGGGACACTAATATCTTACTTGAGTTCTGAGAACACTTTACTATTTATTAATTCATTTAACTATTATGTCCATATCATCTTAACTGTTGTTTTATAGTTTGTATTTCTTTGAATTTGGTCTCATTTTCTCAGGTTTCCTCATATGCAGCGTGTAGATTATTGTCTTGGCCTTAAACTGTGACAGTTGCCAACTGAATTACTAGCAATCAATTTATTTGGCTTTGTTTTTGCACTGCTGATGGAAGCCAGGCCCTTGCTCATGCTTAGCAAGTGCTCTGTGAGCACTTCCAGTTACAGTTAATTTTATAGCAATCTATTCTTGCCCATGAATACAAAATCTGTCCTATTTTCTATTAGTAGCTTCCTTTAAGTTATCTTGTTTTCTTATGGCAACTTTATTCCTTTTGTTTACCTCCAACTTTCTTCATCATGCTTTTTCTTTTCCTCAACTGTCTGGAGATCCTTGGTTACTGGTCTTTAACTAATGAAGAAAGCTAGTTTACTTTTTTTGTATTTATTTATTTATCTATTTATTTATTTTATTTTGTTGAAGAACAAATAGCATTGAGACAGTTTCAAGACAAATTAACAGGACAGATTCAATAAACTAATACATTGCAAAATGTTTTCATAATGTTTTGGTATTGTACAGGGTGCGTATATGATATTATACTTACAGACATTATTATAGCAGATGTCTCTAATCAGTGCATTAAGAGAGTGTAGCTGTTTACTTATTTTTTATACCTGAATTACATCACAGATTCAATAATTAATATTTTCTACCTTGTTATTTTCCTAGTGGTTCTCTATAATACTACAAGGTGACATAATATCTTGTCCAGCCACTATTAGTGCAAATCTTGCCTCTCATAGAATTATGAAGAAGCACGGCATATTTATCCTAACAGTACTGTTTATACCCACACATCTTGATTCTTCCTTTCTATACCCCTTTTTTTAGATAATCAGTGTAGGCCCAATTCTTAACAGCACGTTTTCTTACAAACAATGGACCAAAACTTTTGCCTACAGGAGAAAATACAGCAGTAATTCAGGGAGCTTCACTACTGCTCACATCTGATTTTTATTCTGAGAGATAGAGCTTAGGTGGTACTGTCCAGTAGCTTTCTTGCCTTACTATCTGAAATTGGAAACCAAAGTTACCCCAACCACTTCTCTTTATCTTTATTGTTTTAGTGTCCATGTTAGGATCTCTCCAAAGGCATATTACCAAAAGTACTGGTTCAATCTCCACTTCAGGGACAAAACTCAGTGAGTGACATAAGTTTCACTCATGCCCTATATGCACTCTGGCAGGGAGGTAGACCTCCCAGCCCAGGCAGGCTTCTTCTGATCTTATGGTTTCTAATTTGATGTATTTTTCTCCAAGGCTCTCTTCATACAGGGAATCTTTCTTAGCATTGATACTTAGAGATTCAGACCAAAATACTTTGTTTGCTCCATCCATTCGATGTAACTTGCTTTCCGTCTCCTAGAGCTCCCGCAGACATTTCCCCCCCCCCCCTTGCTGGCTGCAACATGCGTGCTACTTAAGCTTTTTTTCTCATTTGTATCATTTTTTGTGTTCCCATGGAATCTCACAGGAGATATATGTGCTTAGGTCTTTGCTTTTACTAATATTTTCCTTTAAAGAAAAATCACTTTTCTATTTTTATAAAAAAAATAGTACCTTACAAAGAAGTTTAGCAATTCAGTGATTTAACAAAGAAAAAAGATTTTAAGACACTCACAATGATCATGATTAATGTTAAGTGAACAATGTTCCAGTCATTTTCTATGGAAAACACAGAAAGAAGAATGACAAGTATGACACATGTTTAGGAAAATGAGATTGTATCACTTGGGAGTTTCAAATAAAATTATCAAATATAATTAATTGAATTTAACAGGAACTAGATTACCAAAAACAATCACTTCCGAAGCTGGAGATAAATAAACCTTTCCCTCTACCTTCCAGTGTTGAGTAATTCTGTCTCAACAACAATAGAAAATAACTAAGACCATAACAGAATTTAAAAATTTCTACTAAAAAATATACTTACAAAAATGATTATTATAGACATCAAGTTTCAACAATAATAATTAAACTAAACACCCATATTCCCCAAGCCCTGCCTAAGATGTACTGAAATTCCTCTCATAGATTCCACACTCCTGCATTCACTTTTATAGTTTTATAGTTTGAGTTTCACATAGAGCTTAAAGATTGGCTGGGAAGATAGCTTGGCAGCATAAGTGCCTGACTGGCAAGCAGTGTCCTGAGTTCAATCCCGGGTACCACATGCCATGCCAGCCCCAAAACCAGGTGTGGCAGCACATGCCTGTAATCCCAGTGCAGGGGAGGCTGTGACAGGAGGATCACTATGAGTTGGAACTGTGTAACAAGGCACAGTATTAAAAAAAAAAAAAAAAAATCAAGGGCTGGGGAGACAGCTCAGTAGAATAAGTACTTGTCTGGCAAGCTCAGGGTCCTGAGATCAATTCCTGGTACAGCCAAAAAAAAAAAACCCAAAAACATACTTGGTATGTCCCAAAAGGAGTTTATATTTAGACAAAGCTGGAATTTTTAATGAAAATTATATCCTTTAGTAATTGGCATTTTCCACTTAAAATTCTGCATGTAAAGTATACACTAAAATATACACAGTTTTTTCTCATTGTTGAGTAGTACTCAATGTAAATGAATATAAACCATTTACTCATTCATCTTCTCATCAATAGTTATTTCTAGTTTATTTCAATGTTTTTTACTATAAATATTACTATAACATTTTAATGCATTATTCTGTATATGTATTCAAACAATTCTTTTTTTAGAATATTTTTAGGGGACACTTCTAAGTTTTAGGAAAAGTACATCTTCATTTTTGCTACATAATCTCAAATGGTTTTCTCAAATGCATAAGATTTGAATGTAATATACTGTCTGCCTAAGTAATAGGTAGTTATTGTTCTGTAATAATACATAATTTGACTTACAAATTGAACAGGCATAAATTAAGAACACGTTTAACACATACAACTCAATAGAAAACAAAATCTCCCAAAAGATATATATATATATCTTTGTTATATTAAATATAACAATATACTGGGTGGAACTAAAATCCTTATCTCTCTGGGAACTTACCCAGTACTTAAAGCATGAATTCTGATGCTCCTGCCAAAGACATGAGGTGGGTTTGTTTGTGTTTTGTCTCTAGGAAGAAGGGCCTGATTGAGCATTTTTCTCTATCTCAAACTCTTATAGGAAGAAAAATCATGTGGCACAGGGAACATCTGTGGGACAGTGCACGTGGCGGTGATGGAGCCGTGCTCTGTGGCAGGGGTCTTTCCCAGCACTTGCACGAATGCATTTGCTCCATCTACTCCTAGAAACCCTGTCTCTAGTGCGTTGCAGTTTTGGAGGCATAGCACATGGAATACTAGATGAACAAAGAAATTATCTGTACTGACACTGTCATAAACCAGATGTTAAGGGAGGCAGCAAGACTAATTCAAAGGCTGGAGTGTCTTACATCTGGAATTACATCTTATGTGTTAGTCCAAGCTATTTTTTGTTCCATTTATGTCCTATTTTCAAACATCTTTGTTAAGCAATTGTAGTCAAACCTAGGATTATCAAAGAACTATTTTCATTGTTCCCTAAAGACTGGCCTATGGGATACAAATATATATTCAGTGAAAAACAAAATCCCTGTAAACTATTCAAATAAGTCAGGATTTCTCTGATTTAGCCAAGCCAATAGTTTCCTTTTCTGTAGAATTTTTCCAAACCATGAATATGCTAATGACATTGTATTTGTAAGATAGATCTACAGAAGAATTGCAAAATTATTTGATCCTGTCTTCTAAAACATACTTTGGGAAATTTTGCTTTATTTCTATTGCAGAATTCTGAAACTAAAAGGAGTCTTAAAGCAACTCAGTTGTAAATCTAGTTTTACAAGGGGGAAAACTGAACTTTAGGGAGTTTAATAATTTTTGCATGCCACAGAGCTCTGTGATAGTAAAGGAAAAACTGGATGGAATCCATATCTTCTAATTCATGATCTACTGCTCTTTGACAATGGCCCAAATAGATAAAGTCAAAAGATAGAGTGACCTGTTTGCTCAGTTCAGGCAGGTGGTTTATCCTCCATCACGAGTGGAAAAAAATGGCTCTCAAAATTCTCTCTTGTAGACCAAAATTTGTTGTTCTGCTTAGTTATGACTTCCTCTCTGAAGCCATAGTACACGTCTCATCTTGCTGAGGGTTTAGAAGCCTAAGATTATTCACTGTGTGTTCTGCACCTGAGGTCAACTTCACACATTTTTAAATAGCCTATCATTTTGATGTGTCCAGCAAAATATAGAAAAATTGTCCGTCCATCATTCTGTTCTAAATTCAGTGTGCTGAAGAAATAAAAACAGTTTTATACATTAAGATTGTGTCATATGCCATAATCAGATTTTTAGAATAGCCTTGAAATCTATAAATTGAACAGCCTCCCTTCCAGGAAGAGGAACAATGAATGTAAGGGATGCTTAAAAATTTCAACCCTTTTATTTTGAAGACACTGGTAAATATCTTTGAATATTATAATATTTGTTGATGCAAAGTAATAATAATAATGAGGAATTATAATGAGAACTGATATAATATTAAAAACTAATATAATAAAGAGAAATTAGTAATAGCATCAGAGACTGATTCAATGAATCAAGGCAGATCTATAATACATTATACAGCTAATAAAAATTATACTGGGAAATAATTCATGGAAAGTTGTGAAAATGGGGCTTACCAGGATGTGTCAGATATTGAGGTGCTGATGCCATTTTCTGCATAGCAGGTAAGAGTCTGTTGTACTCATTGTCTCCAGCTCAAATTTCTTGAACTGGAAGCAACCTTTTCCTCCATCCAAGTGTGTCATAAAAAGACTGAACTGTAAAATCCATGTTATGGTGCAAAATAATGTTTAGAAAACTAGCTTAAAATATACTGAATAAAAAATATTATGAAGTATCATATTAAAATCTGGCAAATAAAAGGCCTGGGATATAGCTCAGTGGCATAAGTGCCTGCCTAGCAAGTGTGAAGTCCCGAGTTTGATTTTTGGTACTAAAAAAAAAATCATAAATTCTGGCAAATAAATAACTTCCAGGAAATACAATCTACCTATATCCAGATGAGAAAGGTATAAATAATTTTTATTTTCATATTTCTGTTTATCTACATTTATCTATTTTAGTGAAAAATATTGTATTAGTTACCTTTCATTGCTGGAAGAAATAATGCGATATCTATAATTTAGAGAAATTTATTTCAGCTCATGTTTTTAGAATTTCCATGATGGGCCAGCTCTAAGGCAGAAATGTAATGGTGCAGAGAGATGGTGGAGAAATACCTCACCCCAAGACGGTCAGGAGGCAGAGAGAACAGGGAAGAGCTGAAGACGGGAAAGGTGTAGACAGGAGAGCTGGCCAACACGTCATCTGTTGGTCACTGGCAATGGAGCCACAGCCAGAGCTGTGCAGGAGAACTGAGTGCCCTGGAAAGGTCATTTGGGGAGAAACTATCAGGGCAGCGAAAGCTCTGCCTTTTATACCTGCTCTTAACTGAATTTCTGCACTTGATTTCTGTTTGTGGAACGAACATAGAATTCTGCAAATGCGTATGCATGAGCAACAATGTTGACTGTGGATGACGTGCTTGTATATTTTCCTTCATTATTCTTTATTGGATCAGAAATTTCATAGCTTTTACAAATATTAAGGAAAAGTGGTATTTAGTAAGCTTACGGGACATGTGTCAGAGAACAGCAGCCCAGGAGACATCATTTTATTTGAAAGATACTCTAGCTAGTATTTAAGAAGCGGTCAGAAATTGAGAAGACATGGATGAATCATGGCAAGTTCATAGGACCTTGCTTTTAGAGTGAGGATAGAGGTCGTTCCGTGAAAATACATGATGAGAAGTCCTTGACCAAATATAAATAAAATAAATAAAAATCTCAAGGCATCAAAGAGCAACTTGTTAAGAGTATTTATGTATTTATGCTGGTGCATATAAGGTGTTTATAAGAAAGTTGTTAAGGCAGTAGCATATATATGTGTTTACATTTTATATTTGACATTCAGAATAAATGTACTAGAAATATATTCTTCTCAGGGCCTCTCTTTTATGAGAGTTCAAAGTTATTGAATATACAGAACATCAAAGACATCAGTGAGTGCATGACTTTAAAAATGTACTTCTAAAGAAAAGTTAGTATTTATTATTTATCTAGCAGCAGAAGGGTTTAAAGTCAGTCTTTGCCCTGAGCTCACATCCTCCACCCCTCATTCCCATCATGAGAAAGTCTTGCTGAGTTGTCCAGACTGAACACAAAAAATAGATAAACGTAATCCTCCTGCCTCAGCCTCTCAGAGTGCTGGGGTTACAGGCGTGCGCTGCTACAGCAGGTCTGTATTTGGCATGAGAGGTCAAAGGATAATTTATGAAGATTAAGATTATGAATTTATGGAAGATAATTATGCAGAGTTGTTTGGCATTATTACAGGTAGAATAATGAGAAATAAATGAAAGGTGTTAATTAAAAGGTGATTCCCATCTAAGGTATATATGTATATATAATATATATGTAAGGACCACACAACTCACATATGCCTGTTTGAATATTATATATAAAAGCATAGATATTTATTCTAGGTCATATCATTATAAATCATTTGTCTCTGTCTCCTATTTATCTATAATATGTGATATGTAGTAAGAAAAATAATTTTTCTCTAATAAGTTTTAATAAACAAATATTTCTTTTATTTTCCTATCACATTTTTAACACCTAATTTTTTCTATTTTATTTTTGTTTTGGGCTTATTATATTAGGTAGCAATAGATAACAGACACTGATTTTGGTTGGACATATGTACTGATTATGCATTTTTTACATGTGTGGGAAGTAGGGATCCTGGGCACCTAACTTATAAAGTGTTTCTGAAATATTATTACACTGCATTCTTAAAGACCCTTAAATAACTTCCAGGGAAAGGTAAGTCTGATTGGCAAAAATATAAGTGACTTTTATTTTCATGTCTTTGTCCGTCTGTATATCTCTGTTTTAGAAAAAGGGATTGTATCAGTTCCTTTCTCACTGCTAAAAGAAATTATCCAACACCTATAACATGAAGAATGTTGTTTGGAATTAGTTTTTCACAGAATTCTGAATACCAACAGTATTAATACACCACTTAGTCCTTTCTCAGATACCAGTGGAAAATAACCACTTTTCTGATAAGATCATTATTTTGTGTGGAAAAAAAACTGAAGAAATCTCACTTCCTGAGAATGTGGCTATAATCATTTCTAAACCAATGGAATATATGTTTTTCAATGACAGCATGCTGAAGAGTTACCTTCATTCCAAAAACTGGCTAAAATCACACAGTGAGTCAGTCAATTCCTAGCTTAGAAAACATAATGCCTCCACTGTAAAATGTTGCTACCACTCTCTTCCATATTGGTATTGATTTAACTTTTTTCTCTTCTATGGTAAGCAAGGTAGTCTCCAGCCATAAGGACACAGATGTGCCACTCTTAGAGTTCAGTGTGGTGTCCCGGAGCAGTTCAGAGTTATGTGAAGCTATTTGACCTTTTTATCTTTATTTCCTCATCCATAAAACCATGTATTATAGTACATAATCCTCTATTGTCTTTTCAAGGGTTGGCCTTCTAGAAGATGGGAAATTCTTTGGGGTTTGTTATTCTTTTGGATGTACTATATTCTTTTCATACTGTGCTTCTCTTTTTTCCCTATCAGCACACATAATTAAGGTGAGATTACAGTAGGCTTTCTTATTCATAGTTTCACTTTCAGAGGCTATGATCAACTGAGAAATGAAAATATTGAATAGAAACCTCAACAAATAAACAATTCATATGTTTAAATTGTGTGCCATATCGTGATGAGATCTTTTGTGATCCCATGGTATCCTGTCCAGTATGGGAGTCATCCCTTTGTCTGGTTGACTCATGTTTAAATGCTTCCCACCCATTAGCACCTCATTTCCTTTTGTCACATAGGCATTGTGTCGTCTCACACAAAACCAGAGTGTAGTACAATAAGATATTTCAAGAGAGGTGTTCACATAATTTTACTAAGGCATATTGTTATTATATATATATATATATATATATATATATATATATATATATATACACATATATATATGTAATGGTTCATACGTCATGTCAACTTAAGAAGTCTAGGTGCTTAACTAAGTTACTCAGCTGTTCTACATCCTAGGGTAGACAGGACGTGTCCTTACCACTATAGGATGTTGGTCTTTGGGTCAACTTGAGAAGTTTAGAAATTTAACTGTGTAACTCAGCAGAGGATCAGAGTCTTCATTTTGTAAACATCCTGAGCCTGTGAAAGAGGAGGGCACAGAGATAGTTTGAATGGTGCACTTAGCTGAGAGCATTAAGCCTGCTTACAACACAAGGGAGGAAAAGAGTCTTATCCCCCCCCCCTTTTGCTCTTATTTCTTTTGCTATTTTTTACCACTTTGAACCATTGACCCTGTGCTATGCCACCCTGCCTTGGAGCCAACTGAGTATGGACTGAAACCCCCACAAACTGAGAGCTAAATTAACCTTTCCTTATATATATAATTTAGTAGTACTTGTAGATTTAGATATGCACTGAGGGTCTCAGAGCATACTGAGGATAACAGGTGACTACTGTAAACCCAATATTCTTTTTGTGCTTGCCAAGTGACTGTGTGCACATGTATTAAGCAATTCAAAAAGTCCTTGCAAAGTCTGAGTAACAGAGGTTTTCAAATTATTTTAGGGGTTAGCACTGAGGTTCTCAGTAATGTCACATCTTTGCCCAGATAACAGCCCAATGCAATGTCCAGAGGTATTTATGTTTGTCACAGTGCCACGAAGGGCTGGAGTATTGGCATTCAGTTGTTAGTAGCCATGGATGCTGCTAAACAGTTTCCCTCCATGAAGGATATATGTATCTCCAAAATATAAGAATTCAGAAACTGAAGTTACTGAGAGGCATTATTATCATACTTATCTTAAAGAGAAAATTGCAACCCAACACAGGAAAGGAACTTTACAGGAGCACAGATGTAAACAGTGACAGCAGACATTTGAATGCAGGTCTGTCACAGTTGCTCTGTGCATGACTTCTGAATATACATTTTCTGCTCTTCACCAGAGAACACAACTGTTCCACTAGAGTTTTTTCCAACTAAGGCATAGAGGTTAAGCCGATATTAAACACTGCATCTCTTGTGACGATTTCAGCTCTTCATCTTATTTTGTTTACTTTAAATTACCAATGTTGTTGGGGTCAGGAAGATGGCTCAGTAAGTGCTTCCCTGGTAAGGGCAAGGACATGAGTTCAATCCCTGGTTTTGAGAAAAAAAAATAACAATATTGGGCTGGGGAGATAGATCAGTGGTATATGTGCCTGCCTGGCAAGCACAAGGTCCTGAGTTCAATCCCAAGTACTAGAATAACTAGCCAATGTCGTGGCTTCCTACCTTATTACTCAACGAAGAGTAAACAATATTGTAACTCGTGTACACCAAGTTATGCACTGTATGTAGCTAAGTCATAGACAAAGTTTCAGCCTTATCTGTAACTTCCTACATGTTTCAAAATTGAGGTTCAGAAATGAGTAGTAAAAGAAGTCATATGAAAATAAACAAACAACCTCAGGCAAAGCATCCTCATGTCAAGAACTGTACTGGCAAGGCTACTGGAAGCAGCACAGGGAACTCTTCTGTGTTCATGTGATAAAATTGAACAGTGGGAGATGAAAGTGAAGGAGCAAAAGCAGCTTGGATTTCCTCTCACTGCCTCTAGAAATAATTTTTATGTTTTTTTTTTCTTTCCTGAATTTTATTTCAGATGATGAAGTACTGCTGTATGAAAAGACTTTAAACATAATTAATTAGCATGCATGTACTGAGTCGCTCTTAAGCTGAATATTTAGACTTACTATCTGGGTATCCTTTTCCTCCAAGATGTTGGAAATAGGTATGGAATATCATACTAGGCTATGTATCTTTAGCTTAACATGTAGAAAGGAATACTGATTTTATTGACTTTCTAACCCGTGTATTCCTCAGGGAATGGCAATTGATTTTACTTTTTTAAAGTTTTCCATGAAAATAAGACATACCTTAAAACACCAAATAATAGAAAACCCTGTATGAAAACAAGCCTCTGCCACACCTCTTCATTCCTCAGACTGCTCCCAAGGCAAACACTTTTAACTCTATTTTCTGTTTCTTTTACTCCATGCTTGTATATTCCTGTGCAAAATTATTATTTTGTTATTCTTGTCACTCTGTGCTTCAAAATTTAGCTGTGTAGTAACTCCTTCCATCCTTGATTGTACCTCTCCAATCCCATCTTTTCCATACACTTGTAGTTATTCCTAATCCCTTTCCTAACACTTTGGGGCCAGATAAAGTTCAGAGTTTAAACCCGGGAGGACTTGACAAAGGTAATATAATCACAGACCACGTATGACTTACCAACCCCAGTGGAGTCTGAGGCAATGCTCCCTGACAAAACGCATTACAGATCTGCAACTAAACATGCATATTGATTTCAAGTTAGATAAAGAATATAAACAGACTCGTGTCAGTTCAGATCAAGTTTGCCATCAAATGGTGGTGTTCTATAATAACACATATCTGCTGCTTTTCAAAGATTTTTAATTATAGAGTTTGTGGTTGTTAAATCACTAGTCGGTGTTCACATTATATGATGTAGTGTCATGCCATGTGATGTTATGTCATTTAACATTGTTTAGTTTTGACTTAGGTGGTGTAGTAGATGATTCAGGATGTTGTTTAGTTTCTCATGTAGTGTTTTGGTTCTCATTAGCTTAGTTTTCCTGTATTCATGGATACTTACATACCCTGATAGATCTGGAAGATGCCTATTAATACTTGTTCTCTGGACACCTGAACTCCACCGGCAAATAGTATTTGTTTTTCCCATCCTTGTAGCAACTTATTTTTGTTTCCCATGATATTTCAGAAAAAGATTTTCACTAGAAGCTTCTGGAGAAAGTGCTTGAGAAGATACTATGGATTGAGCCTTTATAGAATTTGACTAGGTAATGAATTTAACTCAAAAGCAATTTTTATTCATTCTTTCAAAGATTTTTGGTTTTTTTTTTTTTTTTTCTGGCTTCCAGTATTAGTCATTGATAGTTCTAAGGGCCAGCCAGATAGCTCAGTGGACTGAAATGCCTGTTTAGGCAAAGCACAGTGGCTGGGGTTCAAAAACGTAATGAGACCCTATAGACCCTGTATTAAAAATACAAAGAAAGAAAGAAAAAAAGAAAGAAAGAAAGAAAGAAAGGAAGGAAGGAAGGAAGGAAGGAAGGAAGGAAGGAAGGAAGGAAGGAAGGAAGGAAGGAAGGAAATGAAAAGATCTCACAGCACTTCAACTCCTGATCCTTAGAATAACATAGCTTATTTCCCTGGCTTTATCTCCCTGTCTACTTTTCCTAAATATGTCCAGTTTTTGTATGTTTTAAAACCAACACATAATTGACATTTTCTTTCTTTCTTTCTTTCTTTCTTTCTTTCTTTCTTTCTTTCTTTCTTTCTTTCTTTCTTTCTTTCTTTCTTTCTTTCACCCTATAGGGTGTTCAGGGCTCACTACTAGATCCGACTTGTAGTTTGCAGCCTCCCAATAGCTGGGATTACAGGCGCGCGCCACCACACCAGTCTCAATTGCAGTCTCAGTGCACCCTGGGGACCGGGACGGGGCCAGCACAGCAGTCCCAGAGATCTTGTAGGCACTTTAATCCACTGAGCTATTTAGCCAGCCCTAGTTCACATGTTCTTGAGTCTTTCTTAATTCCTGCTCTGGGCAGTCAGGGACCATATTTTAATTTAGAACACTTTTTTTTTCATTTGGGGATTTAAAAATAAAATACTTTTGATTATTTCTTCCCAACTATTTTATATGATGTTCTTAGAATTCTTAAGTTAAAGTTCACTCTGGGACTTCCCTTTCATACAAGGACTGATATATGCTCCTTTTTTTTAATTGATTTTTTATTTTATTGAAGTACAAATATCAATCAAACAGTTTAAGACACCTTAACAATACAGATTCGATAAATTAATACATTGCAAACTGTTTTCATA